>VWZN01015310.1:15436-27698 GCA_013396955.1 Regulus satrapa | reverse complement strand
GGGGGGGAATAGGATGTATAATTTTGAAATACTTTATTTTTGTCTCATATATTCAGCAGTGAAGGTAGAGATGAATCATGCAACCCACTGGTAATTCTTTGTCTTCAATCACAGGAGCATTTAGTAACAGTGAGGGTTACTACTTTCTTCCACAAGAATCAGGATTCAGAATCTGCTAAATGTACAAAGTGTTGAGAAGTTGCCTAGTATGACCCAGTATTATGCAAAAACCTCTTCTAATTCCTGTGCTTTTTCCTTAGGGAAAGCCAAATTGAATTTTAAAGTGTATTTGTTTAACACTGAGAACCATACAAAGTACAGCTCTAGACAATCAAATCAGAACATATACAGCAATGAGCCCAGTTTCACAGCAGATTACAAAGAAAGACAAATATCTGATGCTTGACAAAATCACAACTACATTTGAAGTTCTCTTTTCCTATAATCACTTTGTTGGGTCAGTGTCTGGAATGGATCTAGTCTCTAGTCTTCTGCCAGGGTCAGCTCTGGGCAGAAGGAACTAACTGGGACCAGATCATTTAGAAGAGGACCAGGGGACCTGCTATATCCCTTATGCAGACCTCAGCCCCAGCTTCCCCAGTAATGGGTGTATGTGGGGCCATGACTCTCCTTTGCCACAGCTCCCCTGCACTGGATGGTGAGTCATCTCCTGACATTTGTACTTCAAGGGCCTTGGGTCCCATCACCAGCTGGGTGATGTACCAGCCAGCTTAGACAACAGATATCTCACAGATACAACCTTTCATTAATTTTTTTTATTTTTTTTTTTTTTTTACTATTTAGCTAAAATTGCATTTACTTTTATTCTTCTTGTTTCTTTTTTTCTTGTTTAATTTTTCAACAAAAAGTAAATTTTTTTGTTATACTTAGTGCAAGTCATCAACTATTAACTGCCTACAAATATTCATGCATTGAACATCACACCTTGTGCAACAATATGATGTACAACTGATCTGCTACCTGATTGTCTGCTTGTTATTACAAGCCTACACACACAGAGAAAGACATTCATTTCATGCAGATATCGCAGTTTAGGCAGGAAGGAATTATCAAAGAAGATACACAGAAACCAGGGCTTGGATTCTCAACACGATGGTGCTCTGAGTGCAGACTAGGGTCACATCACCAAGGTGAGCCCCCCCATTGTCATCCACAGTCTCCTCTGCCAATGGAACCTGAGAAAATGCCTGCAGAGGATAAATCATTGCATTGCTGTAAAGAATTCCGCTTTTTGTGGCCTGATGGGGCAAAGAGGAAAGGAGAACATCATTTACCCACTTTTTTTGGTATGGTATCTATGTGGAGTACTATCTGTAAGGAGACCCTAGTTTGAACCACAGGGGAAGAATGTGAGGAATCACTTTGCCTGCTTTACATGAGCTGAAGCTGCTTAGACTCCTACTGCCACAGATGAAGCCCAGGGGAACTCTGTGAGGAACCTTGCAACCATCTCAGTCTATCCAGTCATGCCTGTCAGACTGTTTTCACTGTCCACAGTGAATGGGCTAATGAAGACACCTCAGTGACAGCACGCCTCTGTGTACCATTTAACAAGATGTAGAAAGTAGTCTGTAAGGAGAAAACTGTTGTTTTCTTACTTGTTGTTAAGGCCTGAAAAGCCCAGATAAGCGTAGAGTGAAGAATCCTGGGGCACAGGATGTGAAATTGTAATGATCCTGTTCCTATTGGCCAGGCAGAGGAAAGGAGTTTTGCAAAAAGGAACTATAAATGACATCTTTATGTCAGCAAGATGAAACCAGCCTTTTGGAAGTGAATGCCAGCTTGCTGTGTAGATATAATTACTTGACTGAAACATTTCCTGGGCCATGCAGGCTCTCTGCAAAGGCAGTGCAAAGCAGCAGAAGTACCAGTGCCTGAAGTGGGGAAAAGCACAATTTTGGTCCTGCAGATAAGCCCTCAGCGGATGACTACTGCCCCAAATCCCTACAAAGGTGAACTCAGTCTTGAGAGTTGAGTGGTTGGGCCTCCAGGGCAGCAGCCATGGACACCTTCTCCACATCAGACAATATCGATGTAGAAGTGAGCCCTTCTGGCCAGGTAAAGTCACCACAATAGACTGGGTATGTCTCACTGGTGCTCCTGATGCCTGTAGTTTTACTCTGTACTTCTATTTTATTTATCCTATCACTACCACGGGAAGAAGATCAGCCCTCAATCTTAGAAACTCAAAGAAGGCAATATTCCTTTCTTTCTATGTCTGTTATGTTTGCCACCTTCCCTACCTTCACCCTTTGTTCTTGTGGTTTCAGCAAGACGAAGTGACTGGACCCCAAATGAGGGCTTCGATATAAACTACCTCATTACATCAGAACTGATATTTCCACATCAGAACTGATATTTCCTCAGGATTTCTGAATGCTTTTATCAGACATATTACAGCAGTAGAAGTGAGGTGCATAGGTCTTGTCATAGATTAAACATTAGTTATTAGGTAGGAAATGAACAGCATACAAGACCAGCCATTTTTCAGCAAGAAAGCAGGATGCTGTCAGGAGAAGCATTAGGGCCACTGTGCCTTAGCATGCTTTGAAGAGGGAAGGGACTAGTTAGATAGCAGATTCCCTGATGACACACCATGATTTAGATTAGTGAGGCATGGAGAGACTTACACAGAACATCAGAAAGCCCCTAGTGAAAATGCCTATTTGGCCACCCAATTGTAGTTAAATTTCAGTTTAGGAAAGTGCATTGCAAACTGGCAGTGGACAATGAAAGCAACAACAGAAGCAACTTGAATACAGTGGTGGGTTCTGAGTTAGTCACAACCACTGTTTCTGACCAGGCAGAGAAGGATAATAAAGAGTAGTTTTCCCAGTGGAGAGTGCATTTTGGAGAAAGAGGTAAAAAATATTTATGTCAGACAAGTCAGGAACAGAATAGTAAACTATCTGAAATTTTGGGTACAAATCCCATAGACTCATCTTCATCTTGAAGCTTTCATTGAGGTCTGGTCCCCTTATCCTGCCTGCTCAGATTGTATAATTCTAGTCTCTTACAACATCTTCTGCTACTGCTACAGCTGCATGTAGACTACAGATAGCTACCATTTTCTTTTCCTTTCTTTTAGTATACACAAATTCTGCCTTAATTTTAGTACCTTATTACTTATTACTAAAGAATGTCTTGAGGGTTTTTGGGACATTTGCCTCCATATATCATGCTTACCAGCTATACCTGCAACAGAAAGTAAACTGAAAATCCTTATTTTGCAATAACTTTTGCCTTTAGGGCCAAGATAAAAATACTATTTAGTATTTGTGCAATGACACTGTCCATTTCACACTTCTATTGGCCTAATACAGATCTGACTGTCTTGCAAACTTCTTGTTTCTGATATACAGGAAATAATTTATTATTGCCCTTGTTATACTTGGCTATTTGCTCTTCAAATTTCCTTTTATCCAGCTTCCACTCTGGCAGGTAGGACACAAGTAGAAGATTCATTTCCACTCCATTAGTATTACAAGAACTAGATTTCCATTTCTTAAACAATATTTTTAGTATGAATATATCCCTACTCTTTTGCCATTTTACCAGAGTGCTTTCTGTTTCCTCTTTTGCCTTCTGAGTGATACATCCCTCCTGTGACTCTCTGTGTCAATCAAAGGCTGCTGCTGCTACAGATGTGTGCTGTTGCCTAATGTGTTTGTTTCAATGCAAGTTATAAGTAATAGGCAAAAATAGGTTACATGAAAAATCCATTTTCTCCCATCTCAAAACCAGTTCCAAAATACTGTGGAAAAGGTGCTGCAGTGTATAGTCAGATACACTAAATTTCCTGAAACATTCATCATCTGCTGCAAACCAATGCTTTTTCAGATCTTTCCCCTTGAAAAATCTCTGCCGCCTAGGATCCCAAACAGAATATTTAGGCATCAAGCTAGATGCTGGGCAGAATTGTCTCATCACATAATGATGAGCTTCAGATCTAGGCGTTCATCCAGGAACAGTCATACAGATTCTGCTGGAGCAAAGTACAGGATGCAAGGAAAGGTGACTTGCTATCTATGCGTAACAGGGATGCTGTGACACATAAGCAGGCAGAAGAGCTGAAGCAATCACTTGGATTGTGTTTACCAGTGATCAGACTGGAAGTTTCTGCAGCTTCAGAGTCCAGTCCAAGTTCCCCCATGCCCAAAACATCTCTTTTCCAACAGAGATCTTTATGTAGGCAGGGTGTGGAAGTAGAAGGACAAGCGAACAAGCCAGGTCCTGCAATGTCACTGGCAGTAGCCAGAACAAATGCAAAGCTTACCTACAATTTACAGAAATCAGACTCCTGAGTCAATGAGTGTAGTTTCTAGAATAGCTCCTGTGAACAACTCCTCAAACCAATTTGTCTCAAGCCATTGAACACTTGACTACCTTCATATATAGTCTTCTACAACTTCAGAACTGTTAATATGGCCTCATCAAGTACTGCAACCTAGCAGAGAAAGAAAAAGAAAAGACCAAGGACTTGGTAATTTCTGGTTTATAAGGATTGTGTTCTCAGATATAATTCGACCCAATCTGCTGGCACTTGTGGAAGACATAGACAGAGATCCTATGATTTTATCAGGACCATTTTTAGATTCCAGGGCACATTTAGAGATTTTTGTTGGACCAAAAGAAACATGGCACTCAAATAACACCAAACCTATTTACTTTCTAGCCTTAGCAAAGTAGGTTTCCCAGTGATCTACTTCTTTGATGCGTAGGACAGCAAACACTATAATTTTGTTTTCAAGAGTAAGTCATCATCACTCTCTTAATATTCTTCAGAGACCAATGTGCCACTGAAATGGGATGAAAAAAAATTATGAGTGTCTCTTCTTGATCTTAAAAAGTAGAGCCAGGGTTTTAAAACAGTTTTATTTTTCTGACTCAAGACTAAGAAGCAGACAATTTTTGTCTGTTTTTCCAGACCAATCTGCATAACAAATGTTGAGTTTGTTACTCCCCAGTTTACATCACATGCAGAGAAGTCCAGGTGAGTAAAAAAATTCCTGAAATTCATATTCATAAATAGACAAGATTTGGTATCAACCCTGAAAAATACTGCAATTTCTCAACAGAGCAAGTAATTTAACTTGCCATTCTTCTATATTTGTATTTATGAGAGAGTGATTATTTATGTCTTACACATATGTCTTTGTACTGACTACTGTATGCATTCCACAAGGGATTAATCTCTTTCTGAAATTTTTGAACATAGAAACTTTTCTCTTCCATCAGCTCACCTTAATAATGGTATTTGTTTTAGATACAGTACACTGCCCTGTTTTGAAAGCCACAAGAAGTTGCTGGACCACTGGCAGTGCTTTGCAGCGGAAATTTGCTAGCTTTGAACAGAAACTTTATTGCCAAATATATTTTTCATCTTTAAAGGGGCAAAGAATTGCTCATTGCCATCTCACAGCGCAGAGAAAAGTATTCCTGAGACTCCAAAGTCAGAAGCAGTAGAAGAGTGGAAGCTGAAGGTTTCCGGTTGTGGACCAGGCTTTATGAACCTCACATACTTCATTAAATAATGCACATCAAGGTGTGTTCCCCATAGTGGGCTGTCACCACTTGTCACTGCCTTGTGCCTGAAACTAAGTGACGCAGAGAGTGTTTTTGCAGCCCCAGGCCCAGAGAGAGAACAAACTGAGCCTTCCCCCCTCAGCTGATGTATCAAAGCAGAAGGAAATGAAGAGGGGAAGACACAGTTGCCTTTCTGAGAAGTAGGAGGAACTACAAGCACAGAGATGGAGCAGCCCACTTGGCCCACTTGGGATTACGCTCTCAGACTGCACACCCCTGTATTTTGCATACTCATCCAGAGGAAATATTGACGAGGTGCTCAATTGTCCCATCATCCCAACACTGCTCTGAAAATCAGGAGGCCCCCTCTGAGGGGGTTGTGTTGAATGCTTCATGTTCATATGAACATCTGTAATTCTAGATGTTCGCTGCTGCAACTCCATTTTCCATCACAGGTATCAGAGCCCAAGGTGAAGGCCCCACGTGCCTTCCCATGCTGCAGGAAAGGCAAGGACAGCTTACACTCTAAAGGGTCAGATCAGTGCCAGTGGTCTGTAACCAGCACCTTACTATAGTCTTGCAATGGTAATATTATGCAACTATGTTTCAGGTAAATGCTTTTCCTTCATTTTCCTATAGTTCCTATGGAAACCAATCCCACAGCCCTTACTGAGTGAATGCAGAAACCACAGCAGGGTTCATAAGTGGGAGATTTTTTTGAGAGTGCCCATTTTCTGTATTGGCCAAATGTTTACTCCACTTATATTATAATAGCTTCAAGACACAGTGAAAATGCTACGTGCTTTGGGATATCTTGCTTGTTCCAGTGGGGCTGCCCATGCTTTATTAGGCTGCAGTTTTCATGACATAATTTGTTACATCTGCCAATTTTTGCATGTGAAACTAATTTATGTACATGATAATGTTCAACTCAGCTCTGTAGTTCAGCAGAACATGGTGATAGAGATCTCCTGGCACAAAATCCTTGTAGTTCCCATATGCATTAATTTATTCATAGGAAATGCAAAGAGGGAATTTTGTAAGAATAAAAAGTGATTCTTAAGTACTTAGTCATTGCTGAATATTCATAACTGATGGATAAACCCTTCATTAAAAGGGTAGGTTATAATATTAATGATGACAGAATAGGGATGTCAAAAATCTCTGACCACAAGAAGAGATTTTCTGTGAAATGCTGCTTGCACAACATGCCTGACAAAGAAGCCAGGAAACTGCAGGGAAGAGGGATGATGCCTGCTCCTTAAAAGACTTGGAAACAGCCTAGTCACTTCCCTCTTTACCCACACCTGACTGCATCACTCACACCCATGTCCCCCTTGGCTTTCTCTGCCGAGTGTGGCTCAAACTCTGCTGCAGCAGAACATTTTGGCAAGCTGAGTGAAACATACCTTGGGCACAGTGAGCAGGAGGTACCCAGGGTAGCTTTCTATGAAAAGTGTGTTCAACACAGAGAGGGAGTAAATTGTAAAATTCAGCTTTCTCAAGCTTGAGACAGCACAGGCAGCAAAAGGCTTCCTGCTCCATCCTATTCAGCAAGCACACTCAGGCAGCATCTGATCCAGCAGCCGTTTGAAGCTGCTGAAAGGGCCCCTGCTGACTTTGTGTAATAGCTGACTCATGCCTGAGTAAAGACTGGTGGAAAGTGGTTACCTGCAGAGGATCCTGCCTCTTAAACAGAAGGATTTTCTACATGGAAGATGGGAGAGCTAGGTAAGTCAAGCCCTTTCCTTCCCAAGGAATGATTTTGGTTAACACAATTAGAATTAAGTGGAGTTAAACTGAAGAAGAAAGAGGATAGTACCTTCAATGAATGAAAACTATTTTTGCTCCTTTTTCTGCAAGAAAAAGGTAACTTTACAGTTAATAAGTGGGAGGACCTCAGAAACATTTCAGTGCAATAAAGCCTGCAGTTCAGGACCATACCCTTCCTATAAAACACCAAGACAGTGACAGAGATGTAATGAGATCGTTTTCCTCTTTCCAGCATTGTGATCATTCTACCAAAGGGTATTGTGGTTGTTTTGTGGTCAGAAGAGTTGTTATCAGCAAAGCTGATAGCATCCTAAAAATGTGTGAGAGGAAAAGGCCTTCCTAAAGTGGAATAGGGGCAGATTTTCTTCACAGAGTCCATTTTGTAATGTGCTACTGATGCACATGTCATTTGCCAGAGCAGATGCTCTTCAAAGCAGAAGGGAGGACAGTGAAACACAAAGCTTAGAGAACTGGAGTATTCTACAAACCACACTGCATAAACGTAAAAGCACTGAAGAGACAGCAATGAAACCACTGCTCCTATATTGCTGAGGTACAGGGGATTCATTTAGAAATATGATGTTTCAAAGTGACAGACTTAATCACAAAACATCTGTCCGAAGACATAATACATCTGTCATTTGTCTGTTACTCCTCAAAGTGAGCCGAGTCCAAGACCCATCCACTCGGCTGGTTACAGAAGACACTCATTACTGCTCATAGACTTAGTCTGGTAACTGAGGCCATGTCTCCTGAAGTTCTCAAGAAGTACATACAAATGTGTGGTCCCCTGACACAAAGGGTGTCCTGCAACAAAGGCAGAATGGTCTCCAAGCAGAAAGCAAATACAAAAATGTCTTCTCATTCAGCAATGAGGTCTCCAGGAAATGTGAGGTCCTGTGAGAAGCTCGTTACACTTCTATGCGAAGAGGCTTTCTGCTTGCTTCAACTAACCTTCCATGTCACACCAAACAAGTATCCTGTCTGCTGCACCATGTCACTTGGACACCCCCAAGTGATAGTCACTGGCTGAGAAATACCTGTAAGCCAAAACACCTCTGTTTCTTATCTGCAGCTTATCTATTGCAGACCCTCTGCTGAGCTAATGGCACTGCAGGAGAAGCTGGAGGGGAGACTAAAAGTCATCCTGCCAAACTCATGTTGGGGCTGTATCATACACTGAGCCAGAGGGAACAGGTGGATTTAGGGCTTCAGCTTTTTGAAGAAGTCAGCAGGCAACTAGCAGCTCTGGAAATCACATGCTTTTTTAGTGCTCTCTCTTGAAGAAAATGTCATTAAATCTTCCTTCAGTGATCAATATATCCTGATTTTGGTTTCTCCTATGCTCAGCTTCCCCTTCTTGTCTGTTGGCTTTTGCCAAAAACAATGACCTCCACACATTCATTCCCTGGCTGCCTCCCTAATTACCATCTCACTCCTTCTTCCTGTAGCTACATTCAGAGCCCCTTGTCATTCTCCATTTGCCTACTTGTCATGTCCATGTCTCCACTGCCTAACGCCGCCTTATTCGCCTATTTACAGGTTTGTGAAAAAGGCAGTTCAGGGCTTATTTCATCTATGTCTATCCACAAAGAGTCTACTCTCTCTCACTTCATGGTCCTCCTAAATAGCAGCAATGCTTGCAATGCCCTCAGGGTGACTTGTGCATGAATCACCTCTTGTCCTCTTTTCCTAATGTGTGTTGGTGTATCTGCCTTGTCCTTCTTTGGGGGGGGACTATACTTCTGAAAGATCTGCAAGTGCTTTGCACAGGCTAAGCATTAAGTGAAATAAATGTGGGTATTTTATAGAACAATAATCTAAGGTGAGGATTGACATTTCCAGATTTCCCCAAATCAGGAATGATGCTGAGCTGTGAATTTCAAAGCTCCCACAAGCTTTGTCTACCTGCCAGGCTATTTAAACTATTTTATAACACTATGTTTATGCAATTAACAGGGAAAATATTATTTCCATTTGTACTGCCCCAATAATGTTATGGATTCTCACTGCAGTAGGTTTTTTTTTTCATTCTAAGAGTTAAGATCTTTACCCCCTAATATCGAATATACCCAGTTTTGTAGAAGGCTACATTAAGCTTGCCTATTTTTTGTTTATTCCCTTGGGAACTGAGCTATGCCTAATGTTTCAATTACCTTTCTGCTGCTGTGGAGATGATTGAATTTGGAGTTTCAAGAGACTGCAAAAATACCAGATAGTTAAACAGAAAACCAATACCTCTGGAGTCAACAATCTACTTGACATATCTTATAGCATTTAAACAACTAAAATCTGGGAAATTAATAGTATATTTACTAGACAAGTAAGGAAAAAGGAAGAAAATTGCATGAATGTTTAATGAAGACACTAATAGAATCTGCATGAAAATGCTGAATTCTGTTTTTTACTCACAAAATACTAAGTGGTTCTTATCAACTACATGTATATGTGATCTCATTTAATCAATAAGCTTTATTGCATTTCTTAGTCTAAAGAATTTCTTCCTCTAAAATAAGGAGGATGTAATTAATCTAAATGTACCAAGTATAAGAGTGCAATACATTTGTTTGCTGAAATAATCCATCTAGATCAAAGGCTAATTTGTATTTTGAATACTGGAATGACAATGCTTGCATATTAAAAAAAACTATGAAGAGTGAAATAAAAAGACTGCTTTAATTTCAGAGAATGATTTCTGTTTCTCAGTTATTGGTTCACCAAGACTATTGCCTCTAGTGGTAGTAATGTTACTTTCACATCCTCAAAGCAATGTACTTGTTCTTATGATTTGTGTGATACCTGGCTGATTTTCTGTCTAGAACAAAAATATAAAGAGAATAATGAAGACCAGACGTCCAACAGCTTGTAGAAATGTTTTCTTCTTGCAATCAGCTATGTGAGACCAAATTGTGCCTCCTGAAGTTGAAATTCTAAGCACTTATCCACACCATGTCTCAGGAAAACATACACTTTCTAAGTCACATCATCTTTTTTTTGGATAAAGCACAGGACACCATATATTCAGAGCCAATTCATACCAACTAAAGGACTGGTCACTGCTCTTATTTTTGTCTTGCTACTCTCTTTTCAGGTATGTGTCTAACACTTCAGTTCTCAGGAGCTAAACAGACCAAACCACAACTTCCCAGGCCCCAGCATCAGAACAATGCCAGAAAACCAAAAGTATAAATTCTATGTGCTAGCCAGGACATGTGGTTCTCTTTAGCTCACTATGGTTACAGAAAGAATNAAAAAAAAAAATAATCTGGCAAAATACCTATGACAATCATGATTGGCAAGCATCATACCTCTATGGCACTTTGATAGCAGAGGCCTTTAGTTTGATAGTAGGGGACCTAATTTCAAATTCTCTATATTGTCAGAAAAAAACCTGTCAGGTACTGTTCAACAGTTTGGTCGACCAAAATGACGAATAGTCAGATTTGGAGTGGTAGTGCCCTTCATACTCAGTAATATGAAGTCTTCACTGTGACCATTGCTGCCTTGGAGTTGCCAGCCTAAATATGGAAGCTCATCTGCTCTCCTTTCAGGATAAGATCTTATAACATCAAAAGGAATATTGGTGTGTAAAAATTCAAAGAAGCAGTAGCTGAAACTGAATGACACAATCCAATATGTTCTTTATTTATTCAGTGGCAAACCAAAGAAATCAGCTGCTTTAGTTTGAAAATCCTCTTAGAGGACCAAGCTTTAAGATTTGCAGAAACTTATGTCTTACTGTGTTATATATTCTCATTAACACTCTCACTGAAGACTGGCTGGCATACATGGTGGTGATCACTCATATCTTCAGAAAATTATTGTTACTTTTAAAGATGAGAAAATATATTAGCAGAGTAGTTATAGCAGAAAAAATCCTCACATTTGACCAAGAGAAAGGTAAGGAATTAGATGTGCTTTGCACAGAGCCCTAATCAGCTTCATTGGTCAGAGTTTATCAGGTGTCTGTCAGGTGTGAAGCTCTCCCCAGATGCAAAGCACAGAACAAAGCATTATTATTTTACCTTTTGCCATAGGGTAATCTTATTTATCACAGCTCCTTCCCAAAGCTGAGCACAGCTACAAAGGTGTCATGTAGCAGCTAATGAGTGGAGGGTTAGATGAGGGGATGGTAAATGAATCCTGAAGATCAGAGTCTCAGATACACAATTAAAATCCATATCACAGGACAAAAGTTATTCTGTTACAAGTACTCAGTTTACATTATACCAACTATATTCAGATCCTTAAATGACATAATATCTGGCAATATTGCTGTGCTACTTAGAAGATTTTTTCCAGCCATAATGGAAATATTAATGAGTAAACAAATCCTTTAATCTTACTTCTGCTTCTGAAGTTAGGATTTTAAAGTACATTAAACAACACAATTCATACACACACCCTCCTAAACAGACAGAAGGCTACAAAATATGGGCAGTTCAATTGACTGTGATGGGAAAAAATATCTACTTTCTCCAAAAATATATACCTGTATGACTCACTTATTAGCTGCAATGAAAGGGTCTCTCTGCTAAAGTTAATGATCTTTTATCCATGTTAATATGTGCTTTACTGATTGCAGTCCAATGGAAACTCACTTAATTTGCTTTCTGTATTTTTTATATAACACACAGTATTAAAGAATTAAAAATAGCAGTCTAATAGGTTTATGAACAAACAGGATCACTTCAAAAAATGGTTATCTGTTCAACAGTTCAGCAGACTTGCTAAATCAACCCTTTCCAACAGTCAGGAAGGAGGGACACAGCCCCTTCATGTAGCTCCTCAATTATGCAAATTCAGCTGAAAGGATTCATTTACATAATGACTGGAGGAGCTCCTCCATAAGGGCTCAGTCTTACTAAACTGCTTGCATACAGGTAAGGGGGAGGAGGGGGGGGGGGCTTGTCTACCAAGACCTTAAATCCACACCCTGAAA
>VWZN01015309.1:671417-696606 GCA_013396955.1 Regulus satrapa | reverse complement strand
CCTGTGAGGAGGGAGAGCCCTCCCGGCGCACGGCTCGGGGGGCGAGTTGGGGTTCACACCGCCTGCACCTGTAGCACCGGGGATGGCTCGGGAGGGGGATGGCGACAGAGGGACACCGAAATTCCCTCCTGCTGGGTTTTTTTCTTAGCCCACTTTCCAGTCCGGGGGCGCCCCGCCGGTGCTCCTATCGCCGCCTTCGCCGGTCCCTCCCCGCCGGGCTGCTGCCGGCTGGGGTCAGCAGGATCAGGAAATACGGGCTCGGTGAAAAGAGCTTCATCGGAATAAAGCGCAGCATTCACTTTGGGGCTTTTGTTTGTTTCCTCCCTGCCCCCTGGTTATATTCATACACCGGCTCTTCATATGGGAAACATTGGAGCCATTGCCATTCCTCTGAATTTTAATTCATTGAGATTTAAATCATGACACATTATGAGGGTGTGATGATTCTTGCCAGTAGTAAAAACAATGGAAAGGAAAACAGAAAAGCAGAATGCTTCGGCACTCTAGTGAGATGTGAGACCTGAAAGAGCCTCTGCTGTCTTTTCCTCTCTTTCGGTACAGAAATAACATTGCATACTGCAAGGATAAGATACCATGCGTGCAGTATATCTACTGCCTTGTATGCTCCTGGGTGTGTGGGATTGTGCTTCTAATACATTAAAAAAGTTAAAGATGAAATTGTAACTTTCGACAGATGCATTTGAATATGTAGACCTCTGTATGAAAAACAGCAGAATGCTTCTCTCCTGATTGTATTGTTTTAAACTTTTTTTTATATTACAAATGCCTGTATTTAGGTTCATAAACATTATCTATGGCTACCATACCCTAAAATGCAAAATTATTTTAATTTGGTATGCATTTATTTCTGTTCATTATCACAAGATCATCTATATTTATAGAGGAATAGAAATTTATATATATTAAATACCATATTTTTAATTTCTCTGAAATAAATTGAGGTTTTGTACAAAAGTAGCTTGTCCCTTTACGTATTCCTCTAACTCCTCCTGTGTGAAAGCAGTGTATGTACTACAAGATGTGTGGGATTCCTTTTTTCTTTTCTTATGTTTAGTTCACAGTAACAAGCTGGAATTCAGTGTAGGAATTCATTGTGCATTTTGGTTTTTATCTCTGGGCCGGTCTAGATTAATCCTTCAAAAGAAGTAATGTAAACTGTTCAAGATCTCTGACAGGGTATGGTCAGTAGTGTGAAATCCAAGAAGAGATCTGCTATGTGGCAGGAGAAGAAAGAAGCTTAGTTATTTTTTGGTGGCTTTGGTGGGGGTTTTTGTTTGTGTGGGGGTTTTTTGTTTGTTTGTTTTTGGTTTTTGTTCCTTAAAATTTTTTGATTGCAGAAAAGGGTTTTCTCAACTTATCCTTTCTTCTAATTTTCCCTTTTATTAAAATTTTTAAAAAATTATTTGTGCTTAAAATGACGCACAGATTATGTTGCAATATTGTCAGAATGTTTTAATGAGTAAAATAGTTTTGTTTTCCTGAATTTGGACTGTTTGGTTAATCCAGAGTGAAGTGTTCATGGAAACATTTTAGGTATATGGAAAGTACACACATTCTTTAACCTTTCAACACAATACACTTTTTTTTCTTTTTTTCTTTTTTTTTTCTGTAATTAATTGTTTGAAGTGCCATTCGGTGCATGTGGGTTTATTAGGAAAGACTGGTTAATCATCAAACTTGATTTTTGATTTTAGTGTTACGAGCTAGTAAAGCATTTCATTTTGTAGATCTGGAGTCAGATACAAATGATTTTTGGCTTCTTTACTTTTTCCGAATCGTGATGCATAAACAGCTTTAGAGAAGTAAGAGAAGCTTAACAGAATTTCTCTAAGGTGAGACAAGGGGGCAGGTTTTTCTTATTTTAAAATCTGTTATAAAAAAAACATAGTTCCTGCTTTCTCAGATATTTGGACATTTTTGTCAAGTTTTTTTGTTGTTTTTTTTGGGGGGTGGGATATTTTTACATTTAAAGTGCTGGTCAGCAGTCTGCTCATGACCTGAAGTACAAAACCATTCACTTTCAGTTGCAATGGGATTCCTTTTGGTCAGTGTATAATTACATTTCAGCTGTTTTGGCTGGTCTGTTTCCTTCCAACAATGTATGTGATTTATTTATGGGTGGGAGAACACATTTATTTGTAACAGAGATGTTGTATTTATGGTAAAGATGGGAAGACCAATTTTTAAGGATACTCAGAAATGAATAATGGAGTTTTTTCTACAAGAAGGAAAATGTCAGTATTTACAGTTCATGATTAGTTCTCAGTATTTTTTTTTTTTTAAGAACTAAAGCTCCATGTTCAATCTTGGTTATTTTAATACATATACTAGAGAGTGCAATGTGTTCATAAATCTGTTGAAAGAGCACCCCCTGCTTTTTTGTTTGCTGATTTTTATGACCCTTCACAGGGCACTAATTTGCAAAGGTCACAGTCATCACTGAATGCTTTGGTGCTATCTGCGTAGCTCATCCACCTTTTTTTATTTTATTTCTCAACACATATCAATCTTTTATTTATTTATTTATTTGCTTTATTAATAAGATGAAAAGATAATCTTTTGCATGGGGCATCAGTAATAGTTTACTGTTAAAAAGAAATCGGTCCATTGCTTCAGGGAGTTAGATGGGGGTTTTTACAACATAGTCTGGATAGTTGATGTGCCATGGTTACCAGAGGAAGTATCAATATACCGTAAGTAGAAAGTATCAGTACACAAAGAAGCAGTTTTTCCCATTTCTCTTGCCCCTGACAAGGTCAATATAAGAACAAACTGATATAACAAAGTTTTTTGGGCTGAAGTTCTTGTTTAGGCATTCCATACTCAGCAGGTTTGCTTTCTCTCATGGGATAGATATATTTATACCCTGAAATTAAGGGACACTCAAAATCACCATTCCCCTGAAGAGTGCCATAGCCTGAAGAGCTGGGGATGTTGATTTACTGTTCATCCTTCACTAACAGTAATGCTCTTTAATGTAGTGGCAAATTTGTGGTATCAGAGTGAAATTATATCAGTTTCCATAACAAATCCTATTGGGAATCAGTAGGATTTCTGGTTTGTTCATATAGTAATGCCCAAAATTTCTGGTATATGCACATATTTTTGTGTGTGTGTGTGTGTGTTTGGTTTGATTTCATTTTTTCAATAGAGGAACAAGACAAGACTGAAATCTAGTGGGGCTCGTTTCTGCCCTCTGGATGATGTCCACCCTTCTGCTGCCATCCCTTTGCACTTAAAAAAAAAATATTATTCAAAGGGATGATAACTAGGTATGAGAAGTGACTGCTGTTTATTTACATGAGTATTTTTCAAAATAGGCTATGAGCTAATATCTTATCAGTCTTTTGCCAATCCCAGTCACAAGAAACTATTTCCAGACTGACACTGTAGTCCTTTTAAAAAGGTGTGCACCCTGAAGGTGACCAGAGAAAGTAATCCTGAGTGTGGCATGACACACTTTAAAAGAGAGTACTCTTGCAAGAAGTTTGCATTTGTGTGACATAATCTTCCACCCCGGTGCTGCATGGCCTCAGAAAGAGCTTCAGCTAGCAAAACTCAAGACAGACGAAGAGGTGCTAAGTCAAGCTTTAAATGCTTACCTATAAAAATAAGGAAACTGAGGCACAGCTCTGTTTTTATCATTAATTTACCCTCTAGTGCTCAGGCACTAGATTATCTGCCTCACCCCCCCTCCCTTTTAATTCTCCTAGATTTTATTGGTTGCATCATTGCTCTGCATGTTGTGCAAACATGGAGTCAATGGATCATATGGATTCTGAATTCAACTATTGATCCAAAAATGCAAATCAATAATCTGCTTAGACCCATTAGAAGAGAGAGTTGCTCTTGGTCCATAGCTGTGAGAGTTTTTCATATTTGTAAATCTCTTGCCTCTGTAGTTCAGTTGAGCTGTAAGGCTTAGGCAATGATTCACACTCATTTGGAGAAAGATAACTTTGTTTTTCTTGCTTTGGACTGACCCCTTTGCTGTTTCTGTGTGTACAGCATAAAAGAGAATAGCTTTGTTCTGAAGCTCCTGATCAATGTTGAAATAGCAGTACCATAATTTAAAAATGAGTTAGCAGGTTTAGGAAGCAAGACTTGTCTTACAGCTGAAGCCTTGGTTTCCACAGTTTAGTTTTTAGAAGTCTACAAGCATTTTAAGATGTGAAATAGCTTCTTAAGGACAAACTAAGCATGTCAGGATTAGCATGTTGGACACATTGCAAGCACTGTGAGCTCCATATTGTGAATAATGTTAAACACCATCACCACCCAGTGATGGTGTTAAAGCAGACTAGATAAGTCCTGTAAGAAAAAAGGAAAGGCATAATTGCATCTACTTGCCAACTTAAATTCATTCCACACCTTTTGTCATTTGAGGTCACTATATGAAGAAGCAAATGTAATTTCTGTCATATGGAAGAGATTTCAGCGAATTGGCAAAATATACCTTAGTAAACAATATGTAATTGCAAGTGTAACATCTTCCAGATAAAAGCAATACCACTTTGATAGTTCAGTTGTAGACGATGCTTTAAAAAAATTAAATATGTTAAAACATGCTGAATTTGTAGGCCATGACAACTGTGTTTCAGATCCCAACTTGTGTTTATTCTAAACTTCCAGTGTAACCACATCAGAGAGTCTTCCAGGCATGAGGTCTTACCCTTGTTTGCATTCAAATCAGCAGCATTAAGTTGCTTATCTTGAGGCTGAGTAAATAAACTCTAGTTTTCTACTCAGGCAACACTTAATGAAGACCTAGACCCACATTCAGCTACTGACCTCTTACAAAGTGAGGCCCCACAAGCCTTGCCTTCTCCCTGTATCCTAAGGCTTTGTTGCAGTGTGTGAAAAATATTGGGCGATTGAGCTTCACTAAGGTGAAAACTTCACAATAACCATCAAACTTCTGTAAACATGCTGCATTTGGAGGCTTCTGTTGGCTACCATGTAAAGTATTTTTTGATGGGTTGTCTTAGAAATCACTTCTTCAGAAGTGCTGAAGTGATAGACTTTTATTTGCAATTAGCTGTCATTTGGATGGTTGCATTGTGGTCTGCAGCATTTAATAAGGTGTTATCCTAGGCTAACATAGAATGCTACCCTATGTCAAAAGTGCAGACCATTTGGTAGAATTTGTCCTTATGGTATCACCAGGATCCTTTTGGGTGAGAGGTATTTTTGTCTAGTTCTAATATCTCTTGGCTAATATTCATTACTTGCTGCAACACAAATTTAGAACTATTTATGGAGTAGTTTAATGACAAGAGCACAAGAAAAATGAAAATGTCCTGTACCCTTCAGGTGGGATGCCTTGATGCTGTTTTCTTGCATATTTGTTTGTTTAACATCCTGTGACTGAGTGCTAATCTCACTGGCTGTGTTTACCTGAGACTGAAAGTATGGCTCAATGATGCTCTATGACTAGTCACATTGTCTTGTTCACGTTAAGTACTGTTGCTTTCTTACTGGTAACTCTGAGCTCCATTACCAGGCTCAGAACACAACAGAAGGGCAGGACTGCCAGCCACAGGACTGTGAAGTGCATTTGAGCAACACAAGAACCTGCCAGCCCCCACCTGGCACCTTGCCCACCTCTGGTTAAATGCCTGTAGCTCCACTGGGCACTGGTCTGTCACTCTCACTCAGAGGTGGTGTTGGCCTTTTCCTACAAACTACAGGGCTTTCCTACTGGCAGCAGCACTGCTGAGGCTGTGCTGAATTGGCTCATTTTCCTGGCTGCCCAAGCTATGTGCTGGCTCTTTTGTTTTCCCCCCCACCTACCTAGGGTGGAGACTATCTGGGCTGCTCTTAATCCCTGCATTTGATGGAGGAAGTTACGGGCAGTATATGCCATTACAACATCCCCATCCAACTGTTCTATTGCTCTCTTGCAGGTTACTCTCGGGTAACTCCTCTGGAAGTTTCCTTGCTCCAACCATTGTCAGAATATAACTTGTTCAGATCCCCATTTATTGTTGAGAACTGACTGTGCAGCGTGTGTCATGTTAATCACAAAACCATTGCTGTTCAGAGAAGTGACTTACTGCCAAGATGTTTGACGGTTTCTTCATAACGTTTCACTTTTAAATACAAGCACAAATTCTATCCCAAAGGAGCTGATCTTGAGTTAATACTGAGAGAACAGAGTGGGCAGGTAAATATTTTCCAGTTGTTCAAATTAAAATATTACTGCCCATTGTGGTAAATTCACTCCATGTGAAATTGAGGAGGAAAGGCTGCAACACACCTTTATGATTGCCTTCAGGAAAATGAGTGTTTCATTTATAGCCTACTCATCTACAACTGCATCTAAAGAGGAAATAATAAAAAAACCAACACACCTCAAGGTGGGTTTCTCAAAATATTTCTATAAATTTAAAAATTGCAGGAAAACCAGCTCATCACAAAGTCAGATTTTGCAATGACTTGTTAACTTCTCAGTACTTACTTTTTCTATAATGGTGAAAGCTTTGCTTTTATTTTCTGTGAATGGGAAGGGTAATTAGTCTCCTCTTAGCATGAAGCCTGTCTCTTAAAAGCATGCAAGTAGTTTATTTATTTGCTTTATAATTAAGAAAATATCTATTCTAATTCTGAGGGAAGTGTAAGAAAATTTTGCAACCTGCTCAAAGGTTTAGCATTTTGTAGGACTTGGGCACTTCACTCTTAACAAAATTAATAGAATCAAGTGATGCCCAGTTGTAAGAAAATGGATTATAACAAATTTCAGTAAAGACTTGCTACTGGGATGACTTAACTTGGTGTCTGAGCACTACTTCCACTTCCTGCCACAAACATTTGCAGTTCTGGAGTGGTGAAGCATACCAGCTCTCAGCCCATGTGTGACAGCAAAATGAGAGTGCTCTGCTGAGCATGGCTAAGCCTGGAGTCCTTGATGTTTTCTTGGGTCTGCTTTCCCCAGGTGTGAGAGCATGGGGGAGAGAGGTGGAAATCAGGGCCTGGGTAGGAAGCTGGCTGTGGTGTGCAGGCAAGGAAAGGTCAGAGAGGCAGGAGCAGGAGGAGAGACTGCAAAGGGGAAAGGCACTAGGAGATGGTTGTCTGCACAGGCCAGGTTTAAGATGTTGAACTGGGAACTTGTGGCAGTGCAGGATTTGTGCCTGTCTTGCCAAGGGTAGCCAAAGACCCCCGTAACTCAGATGTGGGAAGGGAATGGCTTTCCAGAGCATGCAGAAACCATGGGCAGGTCCTCCAGCACATGCTCCAGAGGCAGGGAAGGCGGAGGCAGGGAAGCAGCTTGTCTGGGTGTTTCAGAATCCAAATGAGACAAACCTTTGTTGCATCATAGAGGAGGGATAAGCAGAGTGGGCTGCAAACCTGGGGCTGAGGCAATGGTGTGATGGGGAGCAGGGCAAGGCGAGGAGCCCAGCCAGAGCCAGCTCTCTCTAGATAGCAGCCACAAGGCTTCCACAGGTTTCCCTGGATCCTGTTTTCCACTCCAAGATTAAAAATCTCCCTACAGGGGAAGATGGAAAGGAAATTGTGTGGTAGGCTTTGCTATGTTTCCAGCTGACTGTTTCCATAGAAGTGGGCAGCTTGGCCCAGTGTTTCCTAAGATGTCTTTACAGTAAGAGTAAAATCCCAGCTCTTCTGAAGGCAACGGGCAATTGTGAGCCTCCCATTGGCCTCCTGAGGGCTGTAATTTCGTTTTGGCTTCAAGATACATTAGGAAGTGCATGGAGATCCTGGGAACAGAAAAAGGGAAAGTCAAAACCAAAGATTTCTCATCCAAAAGTTGTTCATAGTGCTTAGTTAGTTTAATCAGAATTCAAAATGTTTTCAGTGTTTTTCTGACCCTATTTACTAAGGGACTCCTATTTATCCATGGGCAGATGTTATCTAAGCATCTGAATACTTCAATATCTCAGTCCTCTGTTTTGTAATAAAAAAAGGAGATTTGTTTCTCAAAAAGGATCAATTACCAAATAATTGTTTTGATTTTATGGTCCTTAAAAAAAAAGGAAAAAAAAGCTAATAATCTCTGTTTGAAATGGGGCTACTTTTACTTCTATGTGTGCTGACAATCTGAGTGTCTAGCAGGTATTACTACTATCATCTGGGTTTATGATTCTTTGTAAAAGTCACATTTTATTTTCTCAGAAGTGTTGTTTTCTTGCAGCAGTTCTGGAAATAGCTTTTCTGTCGCAGCCAGCAAGTGGATGTGAAGGCAGCCTGGAGAGCAGGCATAGGCAAACTGCAAAACAACTTAACTTGTGGAATTAACACTTCATGTTGACACCCATTAAAAATATTCAGAGATTGACTCAGCCTGCCCATGTTGCACAAATAACATGCTTGGCTCTGAATGATTCAAGATCTTATCTGCTCTCAGCACAAGTTCACTGTGGAGGGCCTGATCCTGTTCTCATTAACCTACAAAGGAGTTTTGCTGCACACTTCAAAGAGAATTACATGAGCAGCATTTGCAATGAGGCACACATGGTTCCTGTATCTAGTCTCTTTTTTCTTTCTCTTCTAAAAAAAAAAAATTATATTCTAAAAGACAACAAAACAAAACAAAAAAGTAGGTTAGGAAGCAGTCAAAATAAAGCTGCTATCTATTGAGCCATGCTGTTGCTTGAGAGCTCTGTTTGGAGTTCTTAAGCGCAAATTGGGAGTAGAAACAAGAAATAGCTGAGAAGGGTTTGGTTATATTTGTAGCTGAGTGCCCTCCATTCCCATCATCTCCCTAAAGGGAGCCCTGCATGGCCCATGGTATTTCTTTGCACCTTGCACAAGTATTTGCAAAGATCCAGAGTGGAGCTGGTGTGTGCAGCCACTGATAACATATCCATTTAAATAGCAGTGCCTGTGGGGGTCACTGCACACAGCTCCTCTAAGCCCTGGGAAGATAACCATGTTCTTTCTTTGTTTTCCCTGTGCACAGCTTTTGAAAAAGGAGGAGACATATGGAGGAGGGATGGGATAGAGCAACCATTGGGGATTTTGTTTGGTTTTCTCTTTCTTCCATGCTGTCATACTAAATAAGAGAATGAGTTCACCCGTGTTTTGCCCTTATGGTTTTATTGCTTTGTAGAAGAAAAGCTTTGTGGCTCTGCAAAAATTCTGGTTCCTTTGGCAGAAAGAGCAGCAAGCGCATTGCTCAGCTATTCAACACATTTCAGGTGTTCTAAAAACCCTCTTTGTGGCAGAAGGGCATGGCACTCCAAAGGCATCACCCACAGTGGTGTTCTGCAGTGGTGCCAAAGAACTATCCCCTCCTGTGGAGGCCCAGAGAGTCTCTTTTTCTCTACATTCCCCTTTCCTCCAGCTCCAGGCCATAACCACAGCATCTGCCTCAGTTCAGATGCTGATCTCTGCTGCCCATATTTGCCCCATAAAAAAGCCAAACAAGATAATCTGCTGCTACCTGAAACCCAGTCACAATGAGATGGTGACAAACTCAGGTAGTTACTCCCATTTTTTCCCAAATTCAAACCTTTTGACTTCAGTTTAAAGGGTCTTGCATTCCTGTTTCCTATTCTCTGAAGCTTGCTTGCTTAGTTTCAAAGCTATGAAGTCATCCTCTGTGGGGGATGCTCTGTGCTGTCCTGAGGGAGCAAACATGAGTGAGCTTGCTTCTAGTCTTTGAGGGATTTTTTCCCCCCTGCCCTACTGTTGCCCTGTTTGATTCTCAGTCAGCCTTGCCAACTCCTCACCATGCCAGAAGATGGTTTCCTTACCCCCATGCTGCAAACACCCCCTTCCCTCCTGGCTGTGGGCAGGCATCCCTCCAAGCTATTTCCTTCTCGCTTTGGCAAGCCTTCCAACAGAAGAATTGAAGCAAATGACATGCGGGGACATGAACCTCTGTTCTTTTCTCTACCACAACTACCTCGGTTACTGGAAACTTTGCTGTTCTCCAGTGGGTCCTGAGGAGTGTCACCATGTCAGCCTGTATCGCTTTCCACAATTATCTATTGAAATGCAGTGAGAATCTCTCTCCAGTTCAGGCTTAGTATGCCAAGTGGACTTAAGTTTTGGGTCCACATGTCTGCTCCAAGGCCAACAGAGTAGGAATAGGACTCAAGTTTTCTGTATCTCCCTTGTATATCCTGATAAATCAGTTATTCTGATGATGTGTCCTCTCTTTTTTTTCACAAACTGCAAAGCATTTGAGGTTTTTTTATAAAACAAGATGGGAAGAAATCTGAAATTGAAAAGTTTCTGAGGACAGGTAGGGGACCTGTTTTCCAAGTCCTAGTAGGTGACTTCTTTTAGGTTCTTGCACTCTGTGCTGTCTTCTTTCTGGTGTCAGGAGAACCCAAACACCTTTCTGAAAATTTGTTTGGATGGTTCTGCTCTGAGTTCTTCTGGTGGGCATCATCAGGGATGTTTGTGGGGAGGCCCAGAGAGGACCTTAACTACTGGTGTGAGTTCTGGGGGCAGCAGCCTGGCTGTCAGATGCCACAGTGTGCAGTAGTTAGTTTGGAATGCTGTAGGGATGAGCAGAAATGAGCCCTGCCCTGCTGCCTCTCTGCCTCTCCAGATTGAAAAGGATGTAAGGAAGGACAGCACACAAACGTGACAATAGCTAGTTAAAAAAGCCTTGATGTTCTTCTGTGGTGTTCCTAATGGAAAAGAATTATTTTAGATAATCACAAAAACATGTCCTGTGGCAAAAAGCAATTCCTACTACCTCTGAGTCTGTTTAGAAGATGACATGCTCTTGGCAAACGCTTCAATAGCCACCGGAATGCCCAATGCATGTTAACGATCTAACCAATAAGTTATAGGTTCCTTTTTTTTTTTTTTTTTTTTTTTTTTTTTTTAATTCATTGAAGAACATTGACGAAACTGCAAACATATGTTTCTGCTGCTAAAGCTTAGTCTTATCACAGTTTGAAAATGTGGAAAATCAATTACATGCTTTGAATTGCTCCCTTTATTGCTATAAAAGAATTTCTTCATTCTTTCAGGATAGTGTACACTTGGTTACATCTACTGCTAACAGGCTGTTAGGACTTTCTGCTAAATTAATACACTACAAGTAAACTAAACAGAAGGCCAGTGGAATGCTAAACATCCACTTTCTCCTCTGTTGTGGCTGTGCTGCAGCTTGGGAACCCTCAGCCTTGTTGCTACAACATCTGGACAACATTTGGGGCTGTCTCTCAAGTGCACGGGTGTGCACCTCCGGTGAATTTTAACTTTCAACATCTCTCTGCCTCTAATCTATATTTAATGTTTCATGACTAGTAGTCAAAGAAATTTCAGCTAAATATCAGGTTGGAATGAAAATGATCCTTGGGAAAACACTAATTTTCAGCATTCGCCGGCAAAGTATCTGTGACAGAGACATTCCCTGGAGATTTGTAGCCCATTCTCTCACAGTAATAATAATTAAGACTCGTGATTACTGTGCCCACATAATCAAAGATCGCTCCATAAAATGTACTCCCTAAAGGGACGAATTCCCTGCTCCTAACTGGATGTCAGTCAGAGGGATCAGCACCCCCAGGGATCTGGAGTCTTTGCTTGCCCTTTTCATTACCGTGTTGTTAGCATTGTGTTACTTCATATTCTTCTCAATGCAAATGAGTAGGTAATCATGTGTAAATCGTGCCCTCCAGAAGGCACATGTAGTGAGTTTTTTTCCCCCAAATCTACCACAGGGATTTCTCACATGGAACATAATTACATCTCTGCCATATGGGCTCATTTATATTCTATTACAGGTTAAGCTAATACGACTCAGAAATATGCTAAAAATACCTCAAAGTATTTTGAGCACTGTCAAAACACTTGTCATTTCTTTCTTGCCTGTTTGATTGTGAATGACTTTATATTTATTTAGAGATTCACAGTGCCAAGTAACTTCAGAAAAACAAGATCAGACCAGTCTGTGTTGCCCAGTGTCCAAAAATTACTTTAAATTCTCTGTCATTACATCCTTCTTCAGTAATGGCAAATAGGTGGGTGAACAATGAGACAGAAAATCCTCTAAGGTATATTTACCTGCAGCAACACCTCAGTGGATTTTAGATTTCCCAGGAGGAAAGGAACGTCCACTTCAGTCATGAAGTCTTATCATCATGAGGCTGGATCAGGTCTGTGTTTTATGCAATTACATTGTCCTGACAAAGTTATACTTTCACTTTAGCCACTTTAAAAGTATAAACCTCTCTCTTATTGCCCATAGGGGTAGGGCTACCGTGGAAATAACTGTTACCTAAAAAATTTATGGTAATATAAGAATAGGTCACCTTTAGAAATAGAGCTACTGAAAGTTATATGATACCATTTTCAGAATTGAGGTTCTAGATATGGATGTTATTTTCCAATTTCAATGGAAATGTTTCATTTCACTATACGATTTTATTTAACAAGATTTTAAAATCATTATTACTTCACTGATTTTTAAAAATAATACCAGTTACATCTCTGGATGAAGTCTGAGTCTACTGAATTCAGTCTTAATTTTATTATTTTTATTCATTCATTCATTCATTCATTCAGTATTTTGCCCTTTGAAATTTGATTAGGTTTCCTTTATTCCACTAGCTAAGAAGGAAACGTATAGAAAGCAATATGCAGGTAGGAAGATTAGGGCAGAGGATGGGAGGGGACCTCACTGGACCTGCACATGATATGTCAGATGATACTTTGCAAAAGCAGTGACTTGACTTTTGTTCCAAAGAGATGCTTGTAAGAAATTGGACCAGAGTGTTGAAAACAGCAGCTGTATGTATCTTATAACCAGAAGATAAAATTCAGTCCTAGTTTATAAAGTCCTTTGGGGTTTTCAGTGATGGAAAATTCTATGTAGCTATAAAATCCACTCTATAACTATGAAATAAATTCTAGAATTGTACCTTTCCAGAATTGCATAATATATTTCAGTGTTGCCAGAAAGTGTTAGCTTTTATTTTCTTTCTTATTTTATGATAGCATAACCTTTTAGATTATTCAACACTTGAATACTAAACTCAACCTTTCCTGAATGCTTTTTGCATGTTTTCAGAGAACAATAATTATTGCTAACACCTTGTGCTTAGACTTCTGTACAACAAAGTATGTAAGCAACTAACATTAAGTGTATGAAAATCCCCCTTGAAGTCAGACACTTATGTATTTTTCTGGATCAAAGCCTAGAAGCTTACAAATGTCTGTAATTGTGCAATCAGGTCAGACTCAGAGGAGAGTGTTTTTGTGGAGTTTACATTGTTCTTAAAAGACATCTTTCAAAATTAACCGAAAAAACAAGGTTTTGGTCAGAGCTGTGCACCAGTCTTTGCTGGAAAAGGAGAACAGTCTGACTGTTTTTAGTGTAGAAGGGGAAAATTTCAGTCTAACTACGAGTTTATTACCCAAGAAAAGTACTTTTCCAGCCTTCATAATTCCTGAAGCAGTGTAAAGGACACTACAGTGATTTCATACATAGAGGAGGCATTAAAAAAAGAGTGGTCTCCTGGGTTGCAGAACAAAGAGAAACAGATTTCAAATCTCAGACCTAGCTCCATTAACTAATGTTTTAATTCAGCTGTCAGAGATGTTTGATTAAGGAGCCTGCTATACTATTTCTTTTGCAAGTTCTGTAGCCCTGATTGTGTAAAAGCGTCCTGTGCCCTTGGAAAACAACCTCTCCTTACATGCACAAAAGGCTGTCTCTTCACATGACAACTCCACAGCTTGCTTCCTTTTTCTTCAGGCAAGGTTTTCCATTTTCATTCCACAATTTCATTTATTGTAAAATAACAACAGTCACAGTGCATACTGCACTGAGATTGCTGCATTCATGCCATGGCTTTATGCTCATCTCTGTGCACCCCCCACTGCCCATTGCTGCAGCTCAGTCGCAGTGGTGGCACAAGGTGACAGGCATCCTGACATCCCCATGCCCCACCACACCACGAGCAGAGGCATCTGGGGGGCACCAAAGAAGGTCACAGTATTCCCAAATAATCTGGGCAACAACCTTTCCAAGATAGCATATGACTGCAAATGTGCCCTCCTAGAGTTCTCCTTTATTAATTGCATGCTGGAAGCAGAAATTTGGTGACATTTGCATTGCATATTTGTCAGCCACGTGTCTGTACATCAATATTTTCCTCCAGAGGGTGGGCAGCCACGGATTTCCAGCACAGATATCTAGCTGGTGCAGCACATACATTCTCAGTTCTGTGTTCTGGGTGAGGTGTTTATTTGCAGTCAGTTCCTGGATGGAGAGGTCTGGCCTGCATTGAAAATGGGTGCATTTCATGAATGCATATAGTTTGCAGGAATAGGTAAATCAAGAGCGTTTGTAGGAAAATTTGATTCCTAATATCTACACTGATGTTTTAAATCAAGAATTCCAGGATATATAAAGCATCTCATGATTAAGTTTGGATCTTCTTTGTTATTTGATGGATAAATGTGAAATTCTTTTGCTTTCTAATGTGATCTACTGTCTGCTAATACCCAGCTCTCTGAAACCCTTTGTAAATCAGTGTAGTTTGCATCATCTGTTTGGCTAACACATAGTGTCTGCTAACACACAGTGTCTGCTTTCCAAAGCTGTGTAGATGATAATCTGTTTTAATACCTGTACAAATCAATTAAATTTATTTTGTGCACTGTTCAGTATCTGCCAAATTGGGTGGAGAATAGAAACACTTAGCAGGGGAATCAGACTCTACATAAACGTGCATTAGATGAGCCTTGCAATTGGAGTGGGGGAGGCCGTGAAATTTAGCATTTAATTTTCTCATCTACAAACAGATTTTTTAAAATGGCTTACAGAAACAAAAATATAGGGCAGAATTGTGGAGCCTTTACTCATTTTGCTGAGCAGATTCCTATTTGAGTTATCCCACTGGAGCTTAATAATATCACCTCCAGGGTGGCTGAAAGGATGCAGAGTTTCATGCAAGGCACTTTGATGCTTTGTCTACCACAGAACATAGGCAGCACATCTTCAGACCTCCTATTGGGGCCAGATTATGGACTCCTCTTTGCTGTTTCTGATCACCATCACGGCAGTGTAGTTTAGGATCCCGTAAATATCCAAACTGACCAGTGGCAGAACTGATGGATGTGCTGAAGTACCTGATGGATTCTGTGAGATTTGGGTTCAGTCTTCAAGCTTGTATATCCCAGCTTTCAAACCTTCATTGTAAACTCTGTGAATTGCATCATTTGCAAAATGAAGCTTTCTTTAAATAAAAACTATCTACCTCCATTTCCCCCCTCACCCCATCCTCCTGCAGCTAAAATATAGTTGTACTGGGAAAATTTGAAGCTGACTGTCACCATAATGCATTTTACTCACAACTAAAATCCATATTTAAGCGCTGACACAGATGGATTCAAGAAGAAATTGCTAAACACATTTCAAAATACGGGGGTAAAAAGATAGAAATCAGTGCCAAGAAAACTGTTGTAAGGCAGTGTCTATCAAGTGATTGCTGCTAAAACTTTGCAGCATAAAACACTATAGAAGATATCATTGTCAGAGGGAAGATGGATTGATTAATCACATTATTACAATAGTGTTCCTGATTGCAGGTACTTGAGGACAGTTTTAATTTTAGAAAGAACAGTATAGCTTTTGTTCACTTGGTCTCTCACATGTGGAAAAAAAACAAACCCCTCCTCACATACATTCATAATCCTTGTTAAAATACTCCATGGCATAAAACTCCTTGGGTAAGAGAGAATACCAAGCAAAAATGAGTAAGTGTTTTAAGACAGTTCCTCTAAAAAGGGACATTATATGCCCATACCCTTCTAGTTCTTTTGGAGAAGAATTTTCTGGATAATGCATAAAGAGGGCAGGCAAGGTTTTTATTTAAAAGTAAATATACCAAAATTATTTCAATTGATTGAGAATTTTTATTACAGGCATGGTCTGATTTTCCACTAGTTTGCGGAAAACCTGCATGACTCTTTGCACCAATAAAAAGAAATTGTTGAGTGATATGCATTTTTACTGTGCCTTTGCTTAGCACTAGTACTCATAATATGGAAAGTAGTGCGGCTTTCAAGATGTACACGCATTTATCAGAATTTAAATTATCCTCAAATATTAATATAATTTGAATTTAAATGAGCAGAGGATTGCAGAAGCAATGTCATATCTTCGTCTCCTGGTGAGGAACAAGTGTTCTAATGTTGCAGCTCATGGCTCAAGAAGCCAATGTCATATTGACCATGAAGCCCACAAATGACAATGACCTCCTGCTTGTGTGAGCTGGACTCGACCTGGTGACCTAGAGGCTGAAAGGCCATACATTCTCTTTTATTTTGTGTGCCATTCACTAACAGATACCTTTAAAAATTCTATTCAAGCTCTTATATGCAACACACCACTGTAGCTGAATGCTTTCAATAGAATTTTTCTGAGGGGACAGGGACAGAAGGTAACAAGACTCAGATGTTATTTCCAATTTTCCTTTCTCTTCCTATACATGGACATTTCTGGAAGGCTAGAGACTCTACATTTAATTTTTTTCATTTTTTATTTATTCTAATGGAAATGGATTAGGAAGCTTGTCAAACACACAGTGCTTTCAAATGATGCCTGCAGCACTGACTCTGCTTCCTGGAAAGCTCTCTGTCTTGCATAAAAAAAACACTATTCCTTGTTACAGAGAGATCCTTCATGCCAAAGTAATTCAGTAGTCAAGTACATTCCTTGCCTCCACAAATATTTTAAACCATTTAATGGGAGCATGAATCTGAAGATAATGTCTCTAGGCAGTCAATGTAATGAGTGGTCAGACAATGTTTACAAAACAGGAAAGAAGGGGGCTGCAAGTTATAGCTTCCATGGGTTGTCATTTTCTTGATGGATAGACTTCACTACCATAATTTTTCCTATGTGTAATTCGTACATAATCACAGGTATTTTTTACACATCTTTCCTATTTCTCATGCTTGAGTAAAAGTTAGTGCCCAGCTCTGTACATTCATCTGCATTGAAAAGAACAGGCTGAAGTCAGGTTGGAATTTAGCACTGTGAGCTTTGTCCTGTCTCCATCATATCGGGTTAACAGGCAGAAGTGTGAACTTTGGCTGTTGTTGCACATAAAAAAAAAAAAAAAAGCATGTAATTTAGCTGTGGGATAAATTCACAAAGAAATGAGAATAACCCTTAGGATCTTCCACTGGAAATGACATTTAAGGAGTTTCATGCTAGCTAAAGGTTTGTGGTATGGCAACCCATTTGCATGCAATTACTCAAAGTGCAGAGACTTTCAGAAAGACATGGAGCATGTATATATGATGTGCATTAAGGCATATGAGGTGCCACTGGAAATATTATGGGGACAACAAGGCAAATGCTGAGACTGTGATGCCACTGATTTATGGCTCTCAATACAAGAGCTGGACAAGAAAACTGCACTATGAGTCATGCTGACTGCATTTCAGGGCATGATGTGCTGAACTGACTAGTCATGGTACATTTTAATTCTGAGACTTTTGAGTCTGGATAGTGATGGAAATAATCCAAACAGGAAAAAGCTGGAAGTGCGTGGTGCACTGCAACATGGTTGTCTCCATGTCATTGACACCACATGTCATGGGGTCCTGTGTTCTTGGTGGGGGAAAACACCCATCTGACAGCATGGATGGTTTAACTGATGGGCAGTAGGTGCCCAGCACTACCCTATTATCAGCAATTCCCACAAGACAGAATTTTCCTATTTACAGAGTATATTGCTTTTATCTTCCAGATCAGAGTGCTTTCATTTCTTGTAGAAAGACAACAACTTTTTTAAAAAGAAAACAAAGAAACCAAAACAGAAAGTGAAAATCCAATTATTTTAAAAGAAGTTGCTGGTCAGCAAAGAGGAGGAAACCATCTTGCTATAATAGTATTCTGCATCTGCACTGAAACACGAGACAGCAGCTGCCTTGGAGTTGCCTCCACAGCAAGGAAAGACATTCATCTACATTTAAAGATTCAGTGCACAGAAAGCAGAATGACGACATCTCTCATTTCCATGCCCAACAACATGCACTCCAACACACAGCTATGCTTCTTCTACAATATCCCTTTATTTTCCTTTATCTCTGCTTTTCTACCCCCTTCCTTCCTCAACCCTTTATTTGAGCTTTATATTTCCTTGTGTTTAATTTGGAACTTATGTTCTTCAATGAACAAATCCTCTTCCCTTTGTCTCTCATCAGAGCCTTCATTGCTTTACATCCGCTGGGAAGAACTGATCCAGTTATCTCCCAAATTATTTTTCAAGGGTCGGCAAGCCTGTCTTCACAGATAAACTGGAGAGCACCCCAACTGGTATAAATACAGGACATAGCCTTTTCTGCTCCTTTCAGCAGTAGATAAAGATTACCCAGCTTTGCTATAACATCAGTTGCTACCAATATGCCCTATCATTCCCAATATTCTGTTATTATATGGTGGTTGATATTGTCTGTTATTTTATATTAAAGTAGCAATTAGTCCACTCAGAACTTGATCTCTCCTGTTCAAAGAGAAGACGGTTCCACTCCCAGACTTGTCATGAACTAAGTATAACAAAGAGAAAATAGATATATCTAACAAATAGTTCAGATATCATGGGAAATGGTTATTGATGCAATGAGTCACAGCAATGCCTTGTTATAATTTATGCAGGCTCCTTTCTGGCTGCAGAAGGCAGACACCTCTCTTGTTGGATTTTGTCTTGTTTGGAGAGAAACAAGCTCTCCCTTGGTCAGATCTATACTTTTGTTATACCTCTGCATCTGATTCAAGATCAATGAATGTAGTAATGCATCCCTTCCTGGAAGGGAGATACATTTTCCTTAAGCAGCAAACACAGTCTCTTCAGCAAAATGTTGACTACCTAATTTCCTCTCAGTATTAGAGTAAACATAAAGCAGCCATATCTCTGGACAATGGTGTGCTCCCCTCAAGCAACACTTCTTCAACAGTTTCTGATATCTCCATGTTACTGTCATCATGAGTTTTGTGGATTGGGACAACACTGCTAGCACCCTAGTAGTCCTGCAAATGTACTTAGGGATAAGCTGCCAAAGAACATCTTACTGCATTAATGTAATGGTGTGTACATTTGCTCTACTTGATCTCACATAATTCATCAAAATCTTCATGACTAGAAAAGGTCGAATCAGCCTTACTGATAGAAATTACATTCTCACTGTTATCTCCCTGACAAATCAACCACTTCACTGCTGAGGGCTCCATATTCTTTGATTTACAAGGTGCTTGGTAAAGTTACACTTCCTGGGAAAGCAGAGAAAGCATTGGCCAGAGAAAGCATCCAGCCAGAGGCTCTGCTTGGTGTTTGCTTTTGGTTTGCTGCTCCTATCACGTCTCCTGCTTTATTCGAGGAGAGTGACAGAAGGAAAAAAAAGTGAGGAACAGTTAAAAGGATGTGAATCTCATCTTCCTTTAAACACACCTTATTAGGGAGGAGATTGTTCAGTTGTTTATAATTTTCAGTTTTTCAAAAGGAAGATGTTAAACTCTAGAAGCAGGTGCTGAAGGAAGTGACTGTTTCTCACCATCAGACAGATAAACAAAGGGACGAGGTTGTAAAAGCAGACTGCAGGTTCTCCATAACTGCAGGTGCCCAAGGACTGCTCAAACATCTGCCACAATGGGGTTAGCATCAGCAGTCTGCCTTTGGATCCAGGGGCTGGACCTCTCCTTGTCCCTTCTGTGCTTACAATTGGGATAGTTTAATTAATATTGTTCCCCTGAATTCCCATGGCTACTTCTGGATTCCTCTCTTCATCCATAGCCTTAGAATGCCTGCGATAATTAACTGACATACTTTATGAAATAGAAAAGGAAGTCTTGGTCGTGAGAAAAGTAGTTCCTGCCAACACTGAGTTTTTATCGAAATGCAATGAAAGCTATTCTGTAAATGAATCCCCAGTTGCAGGTGCTGTGAGTGAGGATTTTTCAGTTTGAGATGAGAGGGCTTCAAGGAGCCACTTGGGCAAGGTGAAGGTTAGTGCTTGGGCACTCCCTGGCCCTTGGCATACTCAGCAGCCCAGGGCTGGCACATTCCAGCTTAATACTTGCTTTCCCAGCTGGGAAGAGCTGACTGAGAAGAAAATGGTACCAGAAGTCACATGCTCAAGACTGATATCCACACACACACCTCTAGAAAATATTTGAATGATGCTACTTTAGACTCAGCCCAGAAGTCAGGGTAGGGTGAAGTGGCTTAAATACCCTTTTCTTCTCTTCAGTAAAGATGCAATAGGAAAACATATGCTTCATGTATGCCATCCACTGTTTCCTACCTTTCCTGCTGCTTCTTTACTCTCCCCATCCATTTCTTTCTTGGGTTTCATGTTTCACCTGGTCTTTGCCAGAAAACAGATGAAGAAAAAGAGAAGGACTTCTGTGCCTTTTGGTGTATTTTAGCTAAATATTCATCACAACTGAAGAAAAGTTGTCCCTTTTGGAGTTGAATGATCTTTCATGTCTAACATCCATTTTAATACAGTTGTGTTTCTCAAAATAACTTGAAAACCACTTAGGATGGCTTCACTGGTAGCTTTTCAGAAAAAGAAAGCTATTTGAGTGTTTAGAGGAGTTACATTTCCTGATCTGATATTTTTTCAGTCCTCATCATAAACTGTCATTTTTCTAACTAAGAAGTCTACAGTACTTTAACTATTTAAGCGGTGCTTAATATATCCCATGGACAGCTGGTATAATAGCATGAATAGAGAGCAAAAACAGCAGAAATTGATCTAGGTCCTAGTTTTGTGATATATCTCTTATCCCCATCTGACTGTAAGATGCCCAAACTTCAAAACAGATCCTCTGGCCCCATTTCAAAATAAATAAATGAAATTAGCTTTGTACCTTCTGTATTATTCTTATTTTACTAGTCTCATTTATTGAGAATAAAGTTTAAATTGCTTGGAGGAAATTACTCAGATTAAATTACGACTCAGTAAAACTTTGGGATAGCAACAGTCTCTTTGGAGTTTACACAGTGCAATGAAGTCCTGTACCATATCTAGGTGACTTTGAAGCCCACAGCTATCACTAGCAAATGTTAAGTGTTGTGAACCTACTCCTTCCCTGGCTTTCTCACTCTTGTTTTTCTCCTGACTTATCACAGATAAACTTTGAGTACCCTGCTCTGCCATGACCTGGATGGTAGATGTTTGCATGGAGGGCAGCAGCCTCAGGGCAGTGGCCAGTGGTTGTCTTGTGACTCATCTTTCTGCCTTCTCCTCACTGATTTCCAAAGAAGCCATCACCTGCTGCCAAGCACCATCCTTTAGCTTTTTCATCTGGACCACTTAACAAAATGTCTTCCTGTGGGGAGAAGCTTTACATGGGGAATTCTCTGGAGTGGGAATCAGAATAGCCCTTCAAGCAGCCTCCCATGCCTGAATTTTGTGTTGCCACACTTGGCTGAAGACTTCAAAGCGCACTTAAATCTTTGCCTGTACTCCTTGCCCTGTCTTATTTTTGACCTTTCCCCTGAGAGACAGACCCACTAGTGATGAGAAGGTAATTCAGATCGCTTGGTCTCTTGGGACCCCCACTAAGGGGAAAAATAACAATTCATCAGCAGCTTTTCTGATCTGCATAGAAAATCCAGGCTCCTTTTTTGCTGACCCTAGTGGCTTGCCACATACAGCTGTAAAACTTTATGCTCTTAATCCAGAAAGGCAGCTGGAATTTTCAGCCATAGGCTGTCAAATGTCATATTTCGAACACATTGGATTAAATGATAACACCAGAATAATTATTTTAATAAGATATTTAAGATATATTGAAATAGAAGATTTTGTGAAGCAAATATATAGGAATTTTACAGCATCAGAGCAAAACAGATTGCTATTGGTAATTCAGTAGATCTGTCCTAGCGGTGTTAACACACACACTCATGACCTCAGATTCCAGTGAAAGCCACCAGGCCATTTGTCTGGAAACTGATGCTGAAAATCTGCCCCTTCACAATGCCCTTACAGTGGGACATCACTTACCCTTCTCTCTTTTGCATAGCAGGCCTAGTATATGAAAAAGTATAATTACTATGTGAATGCAAACTGAAAAGGACTGTTTATATCACTAAGCCCAGCTACTTGTTACTGCATTTGACCATTTAATAGATGCTCAGCCACAAAGGAGCCACAAAAATCTTGCCAGCCCCCTGTGACATCTTGCAGATCTATAGCAAAAGGTCTGAACACACTGTTATGTATCACAGAGACAGCTGAGAGGAGCAGGGGTTTCACTGATGATTTCAGTTTTCATTAGTAGTTATGATGCTAATTACTTGTCAGATGATTCTACCAATTCCACTACATTATTGTACAAATAAAGGTAGATAATCCTATTACCCCCACCAATCTGATTTTGGGGAAAATTCTTTTGCTGCCCCAGATATGTCAAGTGGCAGGCACAACCTTCTGGATATACCTTAAAGGCACTTGAGATGTTTATATTTCAGTAGAATCACCAATGTATCCTGTGCTGCCTTTGGTTGAGATCTGTCTCTAATACTTCAGATGGGAGCCAAAAAAATCACAGCAGTGAAGTTGGTAGGAAGAAAGGAATTAAAAGGTCTTTATAAAGCCCAAGAAAAATGTGAGGCGTGAGATTATGTAGCCGAGGTTCAAATGAACACAACGAACAAATGCCTCCTTCTTTTGGAAACAAAGGACAAAAAGACTCATCACAAGTTTAAACTTCTCCTTGCCTACCACTCAATCCCATTCAAAAATCTGTAAGACTCGATTTTACAACTGATGAGGGTTTTTGCATCGCTTGGCGGGTCAGGAGTTCAATTTGTCTCTGCTCATCAGCTTGAAAATATATTCCCATAACCTATGAGTCTGCTTTGCACATTATTTGTTATACTCTTTAGCACAAGAAATTCTTTCTTTCACTTATTATACAGGACAGACACTGTACAACTTCCATGCCTTTAGCAGAATTTTTTTCCTTTATCAATTTTTTTTCCAAACATGCTATGTTCTCAAGTGGGATTGCATACCTCACTGTTTTACTTGCATTAAAAAAGAGTCTCACCTGTTTTATTTAGTGATCTGCTTCTATGAAGGTAGACACATTCACACTGGAGGCCTTAGAGGCTGCTTAGCTGCTAAGGCATAGTCTGTGCCCATAAGGATGATTGTTAAACAGTGTCCAGCTGTTCCCGTTCCGCACACAATGAACGCAGTCGGATCTGATGCACAGGAGCTTGTCTCTCCCCATCTTTGAATCAGAACAAGATGTTGGCTGACCTTTCCACAAGTGACCTTCGGTCCTTAATCAGGAGGATATCTTCCTTGAAAACACATACAAGCTGAGAAATAGACACATTCACTGGGCATAAGTGTAGTAATGATAATTAAAATGTTTCACTATGATTGCTAAGAAGAACTATGCATATGTAGGTAGCTATAAATGTTTCCTGCTTTTGGGCCTCCCTGAAATAGTTCATAGAGTTGAAAAAAATAAGACTTTTAATAAGCTCTAGCTCCATTTAATTAACTTGCACTTTAATGACGTCATGTCTTTAGACATGCTGTAACAATCTATAGAGGAATATATTTTCGTTATTTTTTCATAACGCTGTGCATAAGACAAAACCAAATTTGAGCAGTTTTTTTCAGCTGCTGTTAATAAAGGATGCAAGAGCCCAGTGTCTATATAATAAGTTACAGCTGTTGAGAATCTTAGTCAGTCAGTGCATACACCAAGTTTATAGTCTTCAAATACCTGTGGTCTAGCCACTTACTTCAGCCTGCTGATTATTTAGCTAGAATAATCTACCCTTAGCTCCTCCTTCTGCCCCTTCCACTCCAAGGACAGTCAAATGGAGAGCCATTTAAAGAAATCCAGACTTGGTTTCTGGGCACCCCTCTGATCCCCCACCAGGGAGAGCCTCCTCAGCTTTGCTCTGCGGGTTTGGGCAGGCTGTGGCAAGGGTGGCTGTGACAACGGGTTCAGATTCACTGGGGCCAAGGGTTAGGGCAAGTGTCACCAGCAAAGTGATGGTTTTTGCTGGGTGGGAAGAGATGGGTCCCCAGCGTTCAGCTGGGTGATCCCACAGGGAACCCAGCATGTAAAGTCTGGAGCTCACCCACTTAGCATGGGTGGGAGGAGAGAGAGTAATTTGGGGGGGGGAAACATATTTTTTATATATAGATTTATTTCTTTGTGGGCAACAGAAAATTATTATTTCCTCTTCTTTTTTTTTAAATTTTTTTTTTCCCCTTCCTGCTAAATTAGGGGAAATTTCGTATCCTGATATGAATGCAGCCNGGATACTTCACTGAGGTACAGGGAACCCTTTGGTGGCTTGCACCATCTGCAACACTAATTGGCACCTGTCTTGGCAGATCCAGATGAACAAAAGCCATGGAGACTGAAGAGCATTTCAATCATTTTGGAGAGAGAACATTTAAGCCTTTACAACCAGTCCTGAAAATTCTTTTACAGCCTCCAATTTGAGGAACAAATCCAAAAAACGTAACCATGATCAATCATGCAACTTCATCTTGTTAGCTCTTGCCTAAACTGAGAGTCCCAGAGCACAACTTTTACTTTGTGGGGGATTTTTCCTTTAGTTTCATTGGAGTTTTTTGGAGTTCTCCAACCTTGTGGCTGCAGAGCACAGCTAGGGCTGGGGGCTGTAAGAGAGCCAGGAGAGGGCTGTGTTTATTCACTTCGTGCTTGGACAGGAAACAGGAGTAGTTTCACAGCAGTCCTAAACCAAAAGCTGGCTCAGGGCCTCAGCAACAGGTGAAAACATTCAGCCCCTGATTGTGTCCTTCTGCCTCCAACAAACAATGTCCCAGCAGCTGCACCCAAAGTTCAGGGTCAGACCATGGCAAACAGCCTCTGATGAGCAACCTGGGTAATTAATGCTGGTTTTAACTCTGTCAGCTTTAGGAGAACTGAAGCAGTCATTATATGCATCAACTAAATAAAAAAAAAAAAAAAAAAAATATATATATATATATATATATATATACATAGCACAATACAAAAGGTTAGGCAAAAATTTATGTACATAAAGTGTTTTATAAAACCAGAAAGGAAGAGTAGGACAGCACTGGCTGGGATCCTGGACTCCTCCCATGTCTGTAGAGAACAGGATGGGCAGGGACACAGATTTCTTTCTTTGTCTAAAGGCTTCAGGGACTGGAAAGTGCAAAAATACAACTAATAATTTATTCTTTTATTATGGAT
>VWZN01015309.1:634085-671242 GCA_013396955.1 Regulus satrapa | reverse complement strand
AGGGAACCCAGCATGTAAAGTCTGGAGCTCACCCACTTAGCATGGGTGGGAGGAGAGAGAGTAATTTGGGGGGGGAAACATATTTTTTATATATAGATTTATTTCTTTGTGGGCAACAGAAAATTATTATTTCCTCTTCTTTTTTTTTAAATTTTTTTTTTCCCCTTCCTGCTAAATTAGGGAAAATTTCGTATCCTGATATGAATGCAGCCTGGCACTGGATGTTTGATTAATTTTTTTTTTAAACAAAAAAAGTATTTTCCTTTAATTTGACTATTACCTCTAAAATTGCTTCATGCCTTTAGTATCTAAGTTAGTCTCGTTCCTGAAATGGAGCATATATTTCTAACAAGCCCCACAGCTTAATTTATATGCTTATTTCTGCCAATTATTTTTTATCTTTTTTTTAGGGAGGAGGTTCACTCTTTGCTTGGTGCAGGATTTCATACGACTTTTTTTGAACCAATTCTTTTAATGAGCATTGTAACCAGTCTAGGAAACCGTGATAGAAGGTAAATCCCTTTTTAAACAAAAAATATTACATCTGGATTGTCTGGTGCCTCTGCTGAGGTTGGTAGGGTTGTTATGCTTTTGTATACGAATTGCTTTGGGATAATAATGTTTTCTACTGGCTTATACATTTTTCATCAGACAAATCAGGAAAAAGGTTGTAACATACAGATCTGTAACCGTAGCTGCTTTCCTGTCCTGTAGCTGCAAGGTAAAGATGAGATATATTTTCATACTCAGAGAAAAAGGGTCAGAGTTAGAGGGGGAAAAGCGTATGAAAGTGCAAAGCCTTGGATATAAGTAGCTAGCCCCTAAAGCAGGTGCTAACAAGACCTTCTTGACAACCACTGAGTTTTGTGCATAACAGAGGAAAAGTTACAGCTGAAAGAAAAGGAACAGGCAAGGAATAGCATTGTACTGTATCTGCCTGGGATTATAGCAGCTGAATGAGTCATTGTTATAAAATATGGGCAGCGGAGCGTCCTTTCAAGTCTCTCAACACAGTCTGAATGCGGTTCTGACCAAGATGACAAAATTCATTTTGATTGAATAGTTGTCCATATTTTTAAATGAAATGCATGTGGGGCCATTAGCTCAGCTCCCCGTCGAAGGCGGCTGCGCCGCAGCCCTGCCATATGTTTGGCAGCGTTTGAAGCACCTGGCATCCTCCAGAACAGACAGTCACATTTGAATGGGGATAAATACTGAACCGGCTCCCANGAAAGTGCAAAAATACAAATAATAATTTATTCTTTTATTATGGATTTATCAAAGTATTATTAAAGCTAATATGCAGTTTCTCAGCCTGGAATAATCACTCCCACAAGTCCCATCCTTATCAAATTTTCTTCTCTTTAATACCATTAAGAAACTGACATGCTTAGCTGCATGCTGAGATCAGTCATGTCCTTTGGCTGAAAAATGAGCAAGTTACTTTGTCAGCGAATAAGGTTTAAATGTTTGGTGACCCTTGAATCAGAATTTCAAAAAATTGGAATATCGCATGTCCTTGTGCTTCTCCTGGGCCATTTTTTGGGTTTCTTTTTTAAGTATTAACACTGATTTATGGTATGTTTTGTGGTTTAAAGGGCTATTGATTACATGGGGCACAGTTAGAGCAGTCTCAATTAGATCTACCACCGAAAGGTGAATTCAGACAGGAATAGCTGAAAGCAAGGGCTAGGACAATACTCAGAGAACAGAAACCCCATCACATGACAGAAAGGACTTTGCTAGTTTTATGTTTTAAAGGAAAGCCTTGGAGAAGGCACCATTTATTTCTCTAAGCATGTCTCCAGGAGCAAAAGGACATTTCTTCTGAAGGGCACGAGGACACAAGGATATAAACCGTATGAATACATTCACATTGGACACAAAAAGGTCTGGCAATGAAAGGAGCGAGAGTCTCAGCTGGACTTCTAGGAAGTTACTGGGGCCTAAAACCACAGTTTTAAGCTACTTTTTGATAACAGTATACATGAAGTGTAATGATATTGTTGTCTACAGTAGCAGGTAAAGGACTTTGATGAGAAAAGAAAGTGCCTTCTTTAATCAGTTTATCAGTGTTCCTAATACAAAAAAGGCCTTCCAAAATAGGTTGATGAGGAATACTGAGGGTTTCCCAACATACTCTCTGTCTGGTCATAGTGCAGCATTTATTCTTTTCTTTTAAATACAGCACAAATGTGGAAATGAGCTGAGTGTTTATGTTGTTTCACTCCTTCTGAGAATCATTTTTAGATCCCACTTGAATAATTTTTCGGCTTACAGCTGCTTCCACAAACATCTCAGTGGGTGGACTCCATCTAAGAAATCCTTGGGTTTCTGCCAGGATTTATTTTCTATTCCAGCTCCCCACCTTTTAAAGAAATTATAAGCAGTACATGGCAATAATGATTCAGAAAGGATCCTTGGGTCATAGGAGTTTCTGACAGTGTTTTATTAGCTAATGTGGATGCCAGCTCTGTAAGAGGAACATTGCTGTTTATTTTTCTACATAGCTATTATGACTGTTCTGATTTTTTTGCTTATAACATTAATCTTTGGTGATCCATATCCTATAGAGTGTTGAAATACAAACGAGCAAAAAACACTGCCATTTTTTGTGCTGTATTTTTTATCTAAAAATAGGCAAAGTGTTCTAATTAAAATGAAAATCTGCTAAAATGAAGGAGTTGCACATCATCCACATGAACTATTTTTGGTCCAGCTGAGCACTGCTGAGCATAACCATGGGAAGGTGTGCATTGCTCACTGTGCCTCTCAGGGAGAGCCTGCAGGAATGCTGAAAAAGCAGGACCAGGAAAGTGTAATGATAACTGCACAGTCATTTACTAGCACCAACCACTACTAGAACTCCATAAAAATGAAAATAAAACAAGGGTATGATGATATGATAAAAATGCAACTCTGCATATCAATGTTTCATTCATAAGAGGAGCTTCAGCCTCTGTGGAATTACACTGCTCACTGCAATGAAGTAGCTGTTGCACTAACAAAAGCCAAGCAAGGTCATTATCTGCATTTCCAAGTATTTGAAAAATAAAATGGAATAGCCTTTTCATCTGTACATGTTATTTTGTTTGTTCTTTAGAAACTGTAATAACAGCAGCCTCAGACTGTTATTTCCTTGTCCTTATGGTGCCAAAGAAGAAATATAGTCTTTGAAAACACACCAAAATAAGAACAGCATGAAGGAGGAATTCCTGAAGCTGGTAGCCTGTAAAAAGAGCTACCATCTGTGTTTAGGTGCCAGGAGAAAAAAAATACATGCCACACTGTTCTATCAGCTCTGCTTAGGCTCCAAGCCTTAGGTGTACCAGCTCTGAATTTGTTGCAAATTCCATGTTCTACATGGATAGGTCAATAATCACACCATATGGCTTAATGTGTATATGTCAGATCACATTGTCTATTCCATAGCTATTATATAATTCATCACAATAAGGCTATTGTTTCTTGGTACAGTACATTACTAATATATTTAACTGAACATTTTCTCCATCATTTTTCCAAATCAGTATCTTTAAGGGAATTCGGAGGGGAGGGGTGATTATAAAAATTTGTAGGTTTTGTTAGCAGTTTATGGGTTTTTCTGCTTAGATTCCTTTAAATTAATAAAGGGAGAAGCACTTCACTGTTTACACTCCAGGTTTTTTGGTTTACAAAGCAAACTGCTCATAAAAGCTGTGTACTTCTTCTTTGGTAATTTTATGGAAGGTCTCAGATACCATCACTGGCTTGAACATTTTTATTCCTGCTTCCTTGGTTGGCTTGCAGGATATGTGCTGCTTCTCCCTGGCCACAGCAGTGCCTTAGCTTTGTTCTGCTGTAGTTGAATTGCTACCTGGGCATGTTTGTATTGTTGCATAGGCATGGTGACCTTTGGTAGTAAATCATTTTGACTGGGCCAGATTGGGTTGAATGGCAAGGAACAAACAAATGCATCTTTGTTTTCAATTTAAAAGATATAGCAATTTAGATAACATAAAATTTGGTTCCAGGAAAGCAAACTATGTTTATATTTCATTACCCCAACTTTCATATAACTAGATTGTGAAACTTGTTTAAAATATATTAAAAAGATACATATTTATTTACATGAGTATGTGTATTTTTATGTATGTTTACAGAAAAACTCATGCACAAATAGACATGCATTATATAAATGGTAAGAATATAGCTCTGTCATTAGGGAAACATGGGGACATCCATTCTAAGTCAGTCATGTAGGTCCCTCTGAGATCTTTGGAGACACACAGCTGGTTCCAGAGGGTGATCTGTACTCATCTATTCACAATGAGAGGTTTCCTGCTGAGAAGTCCTGTGTGACTAATTCAGAGCAAACACGTAACACTCAGAATGCTAAAGTTAGGGACAGGAAACCCAAACCAACTGTGTTCCTAAAAGAACACTCTTTTGTGGAGCTGACTGATCATGCACCACTTCTGGTTCCTACTCATGTTTCTTGTGGTGGCGATAATAGTGATGGTGGATACCACCAAGTTAGAAAATATGTTTTCCACTTTTAATTAGAAAGTTTTGTGAGCTTTTTAATGGTTATGGTAGTTATTAAAGATGAAATTGTCTGTAATGCCAATTTATTTTTTGTTTTTCTCCTCAAAAATGCCTTTGAAGCATATAATTGTATAAATGTGACTCGATCAGTGAAATCACTGGGTGGACTAAAATCATGAGGGCAGAAGGAAAAGGGAAGAGGAGAATTCATGAGATCTACAGTAAAGAGAATTATTAACCTGCTAAAATATGTGCCTCTGTCACTATTGGCTCTGTGAAAAACTGATTTCACATGTTATAATGTGTCTTCTAAAACTGAAAAATTGGGAATGGGTGTGAAAACCTAAATTTGTACAGCATATGAACACTTCGGTCTCTTCAGAAAGCATATGTAGAATAAAATGTAAATTAGGTCTGGAAAAAAATGCAAACTCACAAGAGAATCAAAATTATAACCAAAAATAATGTGTTCTGGTTTAATGGTGGGATTTGGCAGTAACACCTCTGGGAGCTTCTGAAAAGAAAACTGAGATTCTTGGCTTAATGTGTAGCACAGAGATTGCCTTGAATATAAATTTTATCTCTGCTTCTCCAGTACATTTTGAGAGCCAAATTCCAGCACTGTCTGAGAGAATGTTAATATTTCTCTACAGTGATGGTTTGAATCAATAGTTCATGCTATAAGCAAGAAAAATAATTCTGATTAAGGTCTTTGCTTCAGTAAAACTCTAGTGGAGAACATGCTGTGTCTAATGCAGGTTTGCTCCTGAGCTACTGTAAAAATAGCATGCAGTGCTTTGCAAAATTTGAAGGACTTGGTAAGTGCACTTAAATAAGTGATAACTACATTTTTGGAGATAGTAATAATCTGGTAAAAAATCATTAACTAAGTTAGGACCATTTTGCTGTTATCTTGGATGAGAGGGTTTAAGGCTAGAATAATTTGCAAAGCTAATCTAGTTCAGTGATCCGCAGGCTGTGACCTTTGACAACCCTCCTGGTGATGGGAAGAATAGAGCATCTGGATGCCAGGAAGATAAGAAGGCTGGGAAGGCAGCTGGGTCTGCAAAGAAAAGCAACCAAGCTCCATTCTGTGAGGTTATTAAATATTTCTTTTGTTTAGGTAGATGATGGATAATTTGGATGCATTAGCACCTAATTTTCAGAAGTTGCTCTTGAATTAATACATTTCAGTTTCGCGGAGGCCAAACAAAGAAATTGTGCCAATTTTCATAGCTACAAAGTGATATTGCTTTCTAAATTAGATAAACAGAGCTTCCAAAAATTATGTCAGCTATGTGTCAAGTTGGCATTAAAAAAGAGAAACACCCTATGTCAGTTTCATTGAAATAAACAAGTTAACAGCTAGTCGTAAAGGCTATGAAGGGAGTAATTTAGGAGAATATGAGTTCCTGACTCCGGAATTCCAGTTCTCTGACCCAAACAACAGCACTCCCACACACTGGGGAATGTGAGTATGAAATAAGCATGGGAGTGCCAAAGCTGGAAAGCTGTATCAAAAAAGGCCAAAGATACAGGAAACTGCAGATTTGGATCTGAATTTAAAATTAACTACTCTGGCCTCTGTCTAAAATTAAGTCCAACTCCCCTGAGTTTTGGGTAGAGCTCGGCATCATATGGCAGGGAAGTCATGAGAAGAGGCAAAAATGAGATGGCAACAGAGACCCAGGATGGCAAGAGGGGTAGTGCTGGAGTTCAAAGATGCTGCTGAAGACAGGGATTGTTTTCAAGGCAACTGGATGCAGAGAAGGACTTGGAGAACTGAGAGGGGATGAATAAAGTGGAAAGAACTTATGTTTCATGATGGCTCTCATATGCCATCAAAACATTGCTCAGCTTAAGTGATTAAAGCAGGTTTGGCACAGAATTGCTCTAAAATGAAATATGGAAAATGAATGCTGCTTTTATTTTTGCAGTAATGAATCCCAGAGATTATTCAGATATCAGTGTCATTTTTTAACCAAACTGCTCTATTCTGAAAGCACAGACACCTCTCAGTCTCCCCAGGGAGATAAGTTTCCTTTTTATTCTGGTTCCAATCTCAGGAAAAAGTAGATAGAGATATGAACTACAATTTGCTTGTAGGAACAACCTAATGTCCAAATGTCTAGAGCTTTATCCATCACTGGTGATATACATTCTTAAAAGAAAACACTTGATGGGGTGTAGAAGCAATTATTAACAATTATTGTTGCTTTGCCATATTGACTTCACTGAGCAAATAATAATAATGATGACGAGAAACTTCAAAAGATTTATGGAGGCCAAATGCTTGTTTCTTTTTACTAAGATCTTCAATGTATAGCTGCCATTTTTGGAAGCTATCATTTTTGTAAAAATTCTTTCTTAAAGGCTTTTTTTTAAAAATTTTACTTTGTTAATAGTCTTGGGGTTAATTCAGCTAATGAGATCCATTAAAAATATCTTTATTTTGTGTAACATTTGGGGATTATTGGAGGTATACTTGAAAAAGAAGCCAGACTTCCCCTTCTTATTATAAAGCATCTCCATCATGGTTTCATGAAAGATGCATCTTGCTGTATAAAAACCAATCAGATGAAGTGCTCTGGTTGCAGCTGTGATTGTAATGGAGAATGACACACCCTCCAAAGTCAGAAAAAAAAATACTATCCCAAATTCTTTTAAGGTCAAAAGTGGGTTCAGGTCAAAAGTGGGTTCAGGTTTTCAGTTGGAAGCCAAATACAGGAGGACATCACCATGGAGTCTGGGAATTTTCCATTTGGGATCTCTATTTTACAGCAGATTCATCTCTCTGTAATGTAATTACAAGTGAACATTGACATGAATACCAAAGAGACAGGAAAGATCCAGATCCATAGCTGAAGTTTACATTTGCCTCATTTCTGGTCTCCTGATAGAGGGAGTGCAGTTTCTAGATGATCTGGAGCCAGTGCTATGCCTTCTTCCTCTTTTTTTCCTTCCTCTCTTATTTTCTTTCAATCCAAGCCTGGCTGAGAGATATTACTCCTGCTGTGAAAACAGTGTATGTCATCAGATTTCTAACTAATTTTCTTCCATGATTTATGGTCATGGAAATGAGTTTGAGGACTTTCCGAAAGACATCCTTCTTAGTCCTTCTTTCAATCCTTTTGGAAGGCTTGGGATGGAAAAACTAGACCCTTGAGAAAAAAATAAGAAAAATTACAGGAAATTGTTTCTTCTAGAATAAAAATAGAGAAAAGGACAGAATGATGTCTTAAAATATGTTATTACTGATTTATTTTATTGCTGCATTTACTGTTTCATTTCAGTGGTTTAAACCACATTTAGCAATGAACAGTACTACCAGTGAAATAATTAGATATTTCCAGCACTTTTATTCTCTAACTAAACTTTTCAATGTTATGGCAACTGTAATTCCAATATTTTTGGGCCACATTTATTGTTAGCATATAATACTTCACGTATTACATTACCATGAATACATGCATGAGGATGTAATGTACATTTTCAAAATTTTCCCTTAGAAATATGGAGGTTTTGTATTAGAACTCAAGATGCCAACTGTTTCAGACTTGTATGGTTAACATTTCCTTTCGTTTGCAAGACAATATGGCAATGCTCTCCAATTTATTTTCCCCTGGTCTATTTCACAGAGAAACTGTCAGGGAAAATTACTTTTTCTTCTGTGGGTAGAAAACCTTCCTTTAAAGCACTGTCCTCTACCTAATTTTATTTTTTTAGAACATATTTTTGTATTTCCTACACACATGTAGGAGCTACTGGTATATTCCTCATCATTAAAGCAAACAAAAATTACTACTAGATATATTCAATCACTCCTCAATTTTTTTTTGTTTTCAAGAAAAGAATGAAGAAAATTTGTTTGGTGAGGTTTTTAATGAGAATTTTATATCCCTAGCACATATAAGAATGCCAGGTCTTCCTCAGGGCCACAGTAGTTTATTTGGAAAGATACCTGCTCATCTTTCAGGAGTCTTACAGTTACCTTGAAATACCGTGTTACAACCAATTTCTCTCACCATAACACAAATGCCATAATATTTGGGAAAAAACTCTTAACTCTACACTAGGAACTTTAGTCAAGACCAAGTACATTATACATGTGATCTAGTAAGAACATTCTAACGATTCAAAGAGGAAGAAGTGTATTTTTTTAACTTACAGAATGAGAAACTCAAGTAAAGGACTGGAAGAAACATCACATAGAGGGCTGATCATATAATACATTGACAGAACGGCTGGGCCTGTGGCAATGGAGTTGCTGTTGAGCAGAAGCAAAACAATGAACTTTTTAAAAACTTACATCAAAGCAGGGTAATCTTCACAGAAGAAATCTTTACTGGCAAATGCAGTTATACAACTGAGGTATGACCACAGTTGAGGTCATCGTTTGGATTTTACAAAAATCCTTTATTACTTTTCAATTTGTACGTTATGGGGAGATGGAAAGAAAAAAGGTGCTAATGCAGGGGAAGAGCATATTCAGGACTGCACTGTTTATTCCATGGAACAGTATTTTTCTCCTCACAAAAAAATAATCTAGATCTTCATTCTGCTACATAAAGGTCAAGCAGTTTTGCCAAAGATTCTCAGGCATCAGAATTACTCCAAATGTATGCAGCAGGGCTTCTGCCTGTCAGTAAAATATTTGATGTGAAAGATTTATCTGTGTTTTTCAGGTTTTTATCCTGAACTAACAGTGGTATATTATGGATCAAGCAACTAATACCAGACATTTGCGTTATGTCATGTAACATCCACTTGACAGCTCACAATTTCCCACTTAGTCAAGTTCCTTTGTCATATAAGTGGTGTTTGGAAAGAAAATGCTTTGCCAGTTTCAAAATCCCCAATCTAAACAAGCTTATAGAGTGACACAGTTAAAAAATATGTGTCCTATTCACATGCCATTCTTTCTTTTCAGGTTTATTCCTAAGAGAGATCCTGCATTAAACATACATACAGCTTGAGCTATATAACCTTTTCCAAGACCAGCTTCTTCAGCCCTGTCTGGATGCTTTCTATGTAGGTACCAAGTCCTCAGATTCACAAGAAATTGGCAGCCTTTCATGCCAACATACACAATTCCAATTAAACTCTCAGTTGTTTGTTACAACATACATTTCTCATTTAGATTATTTCCATCAAATTCTGCAGATGGAAGCTGCAGGGTATTTGCATGTATTCTGAGGAATACAAGTGAGGATTTTGATTGTCATTGTAAGATTTCTCCTCATCATTCTTCAGTCCCTTGTATGTTTAGCATAGTGGTAAAGTGACAATTGCTGAGCTGGGTTTTTAAAATGCATGTCTATCTGTCAGTTCCAATGTGTCTCACAGTGGCATGCATTAACTTATCATGCTTGAAAGTACAAAAAGATTATGCTGTGGTGAAATGTTAACAAGGTCATATCATATACCCACTAGCTCATTGCACTTTTCTTCCTTTCATTGCTCCTGTTAGGCATTATTCCATGTCATACATAAATAATGTTGCTCTAGAGAGAAATTCAGTGTACTTTATATTACTGCTGCTGCCATACCATTGAGACAGTCTGAACTTCTGGAGTGAATGTCAGAACATGGCACTTGCTAAATCTTTGGTACCTAGCCATCAAAGACAAGTGCAGCGGATGAATACAGGTATTCATGGACAGATTACTTTCTTCTTTGTATCACCACAGCTGCAGCCATATTGAGGTAGTTTTCCTATAGATGAGGTTTGGCAAATCATTGGCTGGCACCACGCATCTGATTTTATGCGTCTTTGGTGCAGTCTGTCTGGGCAAACCATGTGGAAGGTCAGAAAAGCAGAACAAGCGAGCAATTTGTGCTCCAAGGAAATCTTTCACAAGAAGAAAGTTTCAGCTACTCTAACAAAGAGCCAGAGATAAATATTTTTTCCCTCAATACAATTCTGCAGTGCTATGGTGAACATGCCAGTACATCTGCTGAAAGACCTCAGCTCCTCCCTACTCTTCTGCTCCCAAAGATCACCAACAGCAGGCTTGGACCTCAACAGAGTCCCAGCTCCAGGTTTTCCAACTGATACCATTTGGTTTCTCTGAAATCTGTCTGTGTGGGCTATCTAGGCCTGCTGCCTGCTTCCCACCCTTTTTTATTCCCTCCAGACGGAAAACTGTGAATTTTAGGCTAGATATTCCTAGCAGGTGTTTGGTAAGAGATTCGCTTCAGTCTTTGACCCACAAATAAATTACCACCCACATGCAAATTTCAGATTTAATTGTAAGTAAATCTAATATGATCCATGAGCTTTTGCTTTAACATCTGTTACAGTCTTTTTTTACCAGTGCATATTTTTGCATCTATGTGTATTTATCAGGAAATCTTATTTTGTCCAGGCCTAGGTTAAGTCAAAGTGAAGTTATCAATAGCAAATACTATATTTCCATGGGTAGCAAACAGCAACAACAATCTATTACAAATGGAGCCATAGAGGTCAGCATAGGTGAAGCGGAATAGATAAATTTTGTTATTACTAGAGAATAAAAACACCTGCTCTATTATTATGACTAGTATGACAAATACTGCTTGGTTTATTTCAGCTTTAATGGATATTTTTTGCACAAATAGACAGTCATTTTAGTGTACTTGATAATTATGAGAAAGGAAATCTAATGCAACATCAGATCCAAACCAATTGCAAGATAAATCTGTTTAAAGTACAGTTGCAGGTAATGCAATTTCTGCACCACGAATACATCTGCATCCGATTCTAGAGCCCCTGAGCTTGCTGTTATCACTATGCAGCAATGTGTGCTATTAAAATGGAAAAGAAAATTTAATGTTGACTTTGTAAAATACAGGTGAGTCACTTTGGTGATGTAACTCAAACAGTGTTTGGTAGCCTTTGTAACAAACTTTGACTCTCTGCTTGTAACACCACGAGTCTTTAATAAGTCTACAAGATAATTAATTCAGACATGAATAGATATGTAGAAACAGATCTATTGTTGTTCTCTGTTAGGCTGCTAGGAATAGCTGAAATTTATAGTTCTCAGTTCGAAGAAGAAAAAAATCTCAGTTTCTGACTTGGGAAAGATGAAAATTCCTGGAATAGAAGACTGTGAAATAGGTAGCAACTCTTCTGGGTGTGGCATCCTTCTTTGGGATTCCATTTCTTCCCCGAGGCCATGAGGTAAAGCCATTTTAAACTCAGGACTTCTATTTCATTGTAAATCCCAAACACCAAATGATCCTCTCTGGGGTAAGCCAGAGAGTGAGAAATGAAAGCAGGTGTTTTAGGAATCAAAGACCCTCAGCTCAGGAGAAACTATGACCTCATGAAGGTTCAGAGGAGAAGCAGACCCACTTTTCCTCCTCGTCATAGAGATCCTCATTGACACAAAGCAGGGTCATGCTGGCCTTGGTCAGAAGATGCAGTTTTTGGAACTTTGTGTCTCATGAGCAGTGTTATGGTGGGACTGTGGTAGGAGCAGAGCCCTGAAAGCCCAGGAGTATTTGGGATGAGGGATTTCTCAGGATGAATCAGCCAAGCCACAGATTGAAGTTTGTCCTTCAGACAAGCCATGAGACAGTTTAGTATGGAGCTTGGCAATTTTCTGATGCACTTTGGACTTCATTTTACAGCAAATTCTTCTTGGATTACTTCTTTACATAAAATTCTTCCGTTTAGTTGGAGCTATCATTTTCTGATCAAAAACATTTCATTAAATCATTCTAGACCAGCTCTACCACTGAGTCTATTTGGATTGTATTACTTTGGGAAGCAGACTATAAAATGAAAAAATACAAATTAAAAAATATATAAGACTATATAACTATAAAACTACAGACTATAAAACTACAAAATATTGACTACTGTCAATAAAAGCAGACTATCTAATTTCACTTTAGTTTATAGTTTCTAGCATGTACATTTGGAAAATGAAATTTCTATCCCCAGTACAATCCTAGTTTCAATATTTGTTTCATTTTGGGAAGTAACATTTAAAACTATGAACAAATTGGTTTCATTTGGTTTGCATTTAAGTCGTCAAGAAATGGACTTAAATTTTTCTGTGAAATTGGTCAGATTTTGACAAAATCTCCTCTGGAGTAGTACCACAGATTATTTTTTCTTATTTCTAATGTAGCCATTTTCTGCTATTCAGAGATGGCTAAAATTAACTCATACTTTCAAATCACAAAATGTTATTCCTCCTATGAATTATCTATGAATAATTAAAGGCAATTATAAATTTTTGTCCTGTATCTTCTATTCATTCTTTTCACCTGAGCTCATCAAATTTCCAGCTCAACTTCTCCCATGGAGCAGCTCAACTTCTCCCATGGAGCAGCCATGGTGGTCCTACTAGATATTTTATTTGGGTGGGCAAGAACACAGCTGGGTCCTTCAAAAGAACTTAAACAAGAGGTGGAGTTGTATGAATCCAAATTTCCCAGGACTCTCTGCATTCTGCATAAGTGACCTGTTTCAGAGTTTCCTCTGGGAGAACTCCACATGTGGCAGCTGGACTAAGCAAAATTAATGTCGGCACATGCAGACGTAGCACCACCAAAATAATTTGATCAGGAATGAAAATCTGCCCTGTGCACTGTCACTTTTTACTCAGCCACTGTTGCTTCACAAAGTTTTGCCTTGTACGTAACTTGTTACTCCATGTCAGTTTTAACCACAGGCCATTACTCCCTTGTTTTGTAAACTGTCATTTTACTTGATATATTTAACTAAAGGCTAATGATGCTTGCCATTTCTGTAGTATTACTAATGCCTTTGGACTTGGACTTCCAGACAACCTCTGGAAGTATATTAATTTCTGTCATTCCTACAGTTAAGAGTATTATTAGCAAAATTCAAAATTTCAGCTCTTTTACAAGGGGGAATTCAGCACATAGCCTGATGTACTTATGACTTCAAGAAAGCAACAAAACTGGGGAAGGTTTATTTTTTGTGGTGAAGGTGATGTTTGATTGCTGTTGAATACTTTTCATGTATTTTTAATAGTTAAAATTCAATATTCACTGAAGGATCAAAGCACAACAGGCCAGATATTACTCTCAGATGTATATGTTTGGCTCATACTTTTTCTGGGATCATCTGAAATTTGAGGCACAGCCTTTTGCATTTGGGCACTTTGTAACCTGGTGGAAATGAGGGGCTGCTGCTCCACTCAGCAGCAATATTCCCCCAGGTGCTTTCTCAGCGCACAGCCTTGTACCAGTGGGTTCACATGCAACTCCCAAAGAGGCAGGAAGCAGGCAGAAGGAAGGGAGGGATCTTTTTGGGGCATTGTGTTTCTTAGAAATGCCTCAGGTTCACAATCCCTCATGCTAGCTCCTTACGTCTCCTGCCAAAGCAGCTCCCCCTCATTTTTGCACCTTCTACACCCTCTCACTTCCCCTCTTTTAATCTCACAGATTCATCTATTGTAATCCAGTCCCACAGCGCAGTTCTGGTGGTGCCAGGCACTGGGGTTTCTAACCTTCCCAGGCTCTGTCCTGGGCACTGAATGAGTCTCCCTGGTCCTGCCAGGCAGTGCAGGGGACCTGTGCCATGACAGCTGCCCACAGGCCCAGCTCCCATCACATCCATCCCAATCCCAGCACAACCATCTGACAGGAGCTGCAGGGGTTTCTGTTTGGACTAAACACCACTTTTCCTACCATGCCAGTTAGTGCACAAGGTCCTGCATTTGCTGGGTGGGCTGCTCAGACACAACTGCCCCTTGTAAATCTCTCTGGATTGCTGCTGTATTAGCCCAGTGATGTCCAGTGGTTAAAGACAGCAAGGCCTGACTTTGAAGTCTATCAACTGGGACATTCATCTGGGATGAAAAAGACAGGAACTCCATCTTCCAATGAATGTTTAAATGCATTTTAACTCTGTCACTAGTATTGCTGGAACATAGCTGGCTCCAGATTTTCTTGTCTACTGTAAGCATGGGAATATAAAGTAATTGTGAGAGTCACTTCCTTTCTAATCAAAATAATTTTTTATCCATGCAGGTCAAGCATGAAGAGCAATTTTACATACATTTATTCCAGACTAACATGGTGGCCACGTCTTTGTGCAGGTCTTGATTCACATCCCCTAGAGCAGAAAAGGAAATTGAACATGATTTCTCACCTTCTGGGTCAGTGTACTAAATTTGTGGCTGTGAACTGAAAGCAGGTATCCTCATCATGTTTAAGGAAATAATAAATTTTATGCCTAGAAATTGGCAAGAGTAATGCTGAAAGTACATAGGTTTTGCCTCTCTGGTTTTTGGACTGTGGGATTCTCCTGGTTGTATTGTCTTGCATTAACTGCATTTTGAGATGTCTGTCAGCATGCCCAGGTCACTGAGACAACAAATGCACCCAGGTCAGGGCTGCAAGTCCCATTGCCAGGGAGGTGTTAACGTTACATTCAAAAGTCTTGTAGCATCCAAGTCTCCTCTGGGACACTCTCATGAGTTGGGCTGGGTGAGCAAGTAAAGAATCTCTTTTTCACTTGTGAATTTTCAGGTCACCTAAATTGTGGGCTGAGATAGCCAAAGCTCCAGCTTGAAATGGGCAACCAGGGGAAGGTGGGTGCCTCTCTGCTACTGCAGGAGATGAGAACCAGGGAAGAATACATCCTGTAACAGTAGCCCTAAGGCCAGCCTTGCAGACAACATTTGGGAGTGATATGAGAATAATGGAGTGTGGAAATAGAACTAGGCCAAATATTGAGTGAACATCTGGCATGGGTGCTTTCAAACCATCATCTGTGCTTCATTCTGCTTGCCAGCACACATCATTAACTTTTAATGTAAAGAACAAACAAATGTGTTTGTGAGCAGGATGATTATCCTCCATACATTTTTTTCCCATCTCTAAACATGTTAATTACGGTTTACCCTAAAATACTCATTAATGTTCCCATTCTAAGCAAATATTTCTGTAACTTGAAGAATCTCATGAGGACAGTTTGATTCTTTTCCAAGCATTTGAAGAGCTTGTGTTTATTACACCTAAATATTTATATGCATCCTGCTGTGCTGTCACCATTCCCAAATGTTCCCAAGGTGTTACTTTATATCGCTCTCTTCCTCAGTTTCACAATAAGCCTACCATTCAGGGTCTCTGTGCAAAGTAGATGTCTATTTTCAACTCCCAGATGAGGATACTATTTACTTTATTTGGAATAAAAACCATTGAGAGGCCAGGAGAACATACAGTAAATAGCCATAATTCAGAAACACACCCAAATCAATTTGTTTCATCACTGATACCAGGAAAGGATTTTTTTTTTTTTTTAACCTCTGCCTTATTCTGATCTCACCATCAGAACCATCAGTGTACAAACACACAGTTCTAGGATATAACACTTTTCAGCTATTATCAGTTGGAATCAGAAGAATTTGCATGTTGGTTGTTCTGAAGTTACTTTTGCCTAGGGAACCACATACACAATCCTGCTCTAGACTGTGTATAAAATGTATACTCAAGCACCAAAGAATGGAATGGAAATGAAAAAGTCAATTAAATTGAAGCTTTTGCCTTTGATACTGATTAGTTTTGGAAGTCTGCAATGAGAAAATGGTTTATAAGGAAACAGATATTTTTAGAAGCAAAATAATGAAATATTAAACTAGAACTCCAATATTAAATGAAAGGTTTTCTCCAACATAGAAAAGCATATTGAGAAGATTAACATAGGTTCATATAAAAGTGAAAAGACAAAAATGTTACTTTCCAAGTATTCATGATCCCTGAATGAATCAAATTATGCTTATTAAATTTGTGCAGTACATAGCAATTTTTACACAGTCAAGGGTTAACAAAAAACTTTTCAAGTCGGGATAGGCTTCCAACATACTAAAGAAATTCTTCTTGTACTTGGACTCCAACAAGCCATGAAATATTTAAACACAAAAAGCTATTTCCCCAGTTACATGGCAACACTGAAGCTTTAAATATTAAAAACAATAGCGCTGTAGCATTCTAAGCAAGTACAAGAGTTCATTGGCACCAGATATCTCTCATCTTTTCTTGCTGGAGTGGTAGAAAAGATACTTTATTATAAAAACAAAGAGAGACTACTGAGGAATGAACACTCCCCAGATTCCTTCCTATCAGAGTATGGAGAAAAGAAATATCTCTTTGATTTATCTATCTAGGTATTTATATAGCACCATTCTCGAGAGTATCTGGATTTGTGGAGTGAGTGAGGCAAGAGGGACCATTTGCTTGTTATGGGAATAAGGTATGTAATCCCTTGTGAATGTGTATAACCATAGCTCAAGTAAATAGCAGCAATGATAATTTTCCAAAACATCGTGAAAAGGCAGAAATATATATATATACTGCAAGCTCTTTGTTCTCAGGTCAGAAAGTGACACAAAAATATGCAAAGAGCTGGGAGTAATAGCTGGAGAGAAATTCATCCATGCAACTGTGATGGTAAGTCTTGTTTGTTAAGATAATCTCTTTATCCCCAGTCAGGTGGGGAAGATATTGTGGTAAATCAATTTGGAGGCCAAAAGCCAGAATTAAATATCTCAGGATATGCCTGTTACTGAGTTCAAGTAGAGAACCTTCAGAGACAAGCCTAGCAGCACAGCTGTTAATACAAGACTCCTGGCTTTCTATTTCATCCTTAAGTCTAACTCGAATACTAGTGTTATATTGCCAACTTGGGTTTTGTGGTCTGTGCAGCAGCTTTCCCACTAATGTATTTTTTGCATCAGTTTGAACCTTCTACCCACCACAGTTCTCATCTTTTCCTCTTCCATATCTCTCCTTCCCTCCCTCCCCTTACACTAGCTTCTTCTAATTGTTTTCTCACACATTCTAATTTCTTCTAATTGTTTTCTTCTGTCTCCCCTCACAGCCAGCAGCACAAGATATCCTTTAAATAAACAGATGACAAAAATGAAGAAAAATGCCATAAAGCACATGTCTGGCTGCAAAAGGACTGTGGTAGGCCTGCAGTTTTTCTCATCGTGCTCGCTCCCTGGGTGCTCTTGTTACCATATTGGTGACTGAGCAACAGAAAGCCACTAGGTCCCTACCCTTTGCTCTGCTAGCCCTGAAGGGCAATATGGCCAAGGGAGGTGGTTTATTCCTTTTGTGTGTTGTCAGCACCCAGATTTTGTACTACAGTTGTGTCCCAGGTGCTGGGACTGAGTGAGGGCTGGGCAGCTGAGGAGCCATGCACACTGATGTCCTGCTTGCTAGGACTATCCCATGGCTTGATCAGCCATGGATGGTGGTTAACATGAGAAGGAAATAATATAATTTTAAAGGACAAATCAAGGAACTGTAGTAGTGATGTCTGGCATTCCCTCTGCTTACATCTTATTACTATGACTGATCTGAAAAAGCAAAGTTGATCCTTTTATTAGACACACCTGATCTGTCTGTGGGCAAGTGTGGGCAGAGGTAAGGCACTCTGACTGTGGCCCAGAGAAAATCATTGTCTCCAGATTCATAAAGAAGTCCAGCCCTGAGCCCTCATTATACAAATGTATATTTGTGCAGTTTCAGGTCCAGAGCAAGTTCACCATTGCCCAGCTCTGCAGACAAAAGGAGGTTATGCACATCCGCCTGCCCCTGTGCATCCCTAAAGAAGTTTGAATGCCTGACATGGGAAAAGAGTTAGTGAGGGCATGGGAAGACCCTGCCATTCTTCCTTCATCCATGGGAAACCAGAGGTGTTCCCAGCATTGGCACAGAGTTCTTTCTCCTGTTGCTGATTCCCCATGTGTCAAGTTGCAACAGCTCCCAATACTTCTCTTCTGTAACGGGGACCAGGAATACCCATCAATGTTCAAGGATGCTTAAGGCTTTTCATTACAATATTTAAGATAAAGGGTGCTATCTACTGTAAATGCAAAGTCTAAGCTGTGAAATCAGCAAAATTTCCAGTGCTTAAGAAAAAATTAATCAGAAACCAAACTTGAATTTTTCCTTGCAGCTTTGCCTGGAACAGGTCTCATTTGTCAAGATATAATCATCTCACTGCAACTTCCAGATTTTCCTGGTAAAAAAAAAAATAAAATATGGAATGTCCCTATCTGTAATACTGCAAGATATGAGGGCACACCCAGTTTGAGAATATTGTTAGCTAGGCCTCATTAATAAAATAAGGCTAATGATTTGTTCATATCCAGGACAATAAGAGGACAATGCAGAACAGTTACATTAATGGTAGGTAGATGCTTTAGGGGAAAAATGTGAGTGCTAATGGAAATTAGTTCTGTCTCCTTCAGTATTTTGTATAAGACAGCGTGGGTGCTTTTTCTGACCAAATCAGTACATTAGGGACATAGAATTCCCTATTCTACATATTAAGATAGGAACTAGGAAATTATTCAGCTTAATATAAGAATATATTATTACTTCAGTGCTTGAGTAACTCTCCCAATCTCATTTCCCCACTTGCAATCTTTTATTCTATCTTTTCGCCCTCATTTTCCAGAAATCTTGAACTTGCTTCTGTAATTATGAATGCAGACATTATTGCTGTGAAAATAACACTGTGAAAATGGTCTGTGAAGACACTGAAATAGTTACTATTTAAAGCTGACTTAGCTCTACTTCTGCTGTGCAAAATTATATAACATGTGCCCTTCCAGAACAGTCCTGGAACATTTTAAAGTAGTGGTAGAAATGTATTTTGCAGTAGTGTGGATTTTCTGGTCAGAAAACAGACTGTGAGCTGTGTTTTTCTACCCCCCAGAACCCATATGCCAATCATCAGGTAAAGTTGTGGAGTTCCTTTAGCCACCTTCATGGTTATTTGGTCACTCAGTAGTGGCTATATTGTATTTGGATTAGTTAATTAATTTGCAATTTAGCAGTATGCAGAGTCTGAACCTTCAGTTCAGAGCAAGTGCTGTGCTCCCCGTGTCCCTCTTCACAGCTGTCCCAGTACCAGCTGAGAGACTGGGAGTCACAAGCCCCAGGTTTTTCAGCCATTTTGCTGTACCAGATATATTGCACATGCTGACAACTGACCTAACGACTCTCTCTAGGGTGAAATTTGAAACAGGTGAGAGAACTGAAAATTGTCCAGATCCCCTGAGATGAGCAACCCATGTGCCCTTGGTGGCTTGAATCACTTTGTTACAGGGCTGCAGCATGGGCACAAACATGGCTAAATCCAGGATATTATCTGCTGAGCAGTATCTAATGACTTAATTTTAAACTTTTATCTATGTTAAAAAAACCAATACAACAACACAAAGAGGAGATAAATGATGCACTAGTAATGACAGTGTTAGATTACATGACCTAGAACTCTCCTATAGTAATACTGCTAATAAAAAAGATGGCTATTTTTTCCTCCATGTGATAGCCCTCTGTTTGTAATATTTTGAATATATGTAATTAGTAAATGAAATGGGAGAGAGTCAAGCAGCTGAGTCCAAGACCTGGTGACTTGGTGTTATTTGGTCCACATGCTTGAGCTCTGTTTTCATTAATTTGAATGACAATGAGGTGAGAAACACCAAGGGAAGGGCAGGGTAAGCTACACAAGAGTAGTATACAAATGTACATATGTATTGTATATTATGTAGCCTAACATCATGCAGACTACCTTCTCCAGGCAATCCTGATGTTTTTTTCCCTTCATGCTTTTTGCCCATGCTTCCCTTTTGCTTCATGCTTCATGCTTATTTCCAATTCCATATCATTCAGAGTTGGCTGATGCACAGGTTTAATATTATTTTTTTTTTAAATGACAAGTTTTCCAAAGCACAGTTCTCAGTTTTTCTCTTTGTCACATACCTGAATCCATGTTGAAAAGGTTCTGAGTGATAGGCAGTCTAGAGAAAAAAATGGGAGAAAATGGAAATGCACACTAGCATGTCAGCATCAGAAAAATCAAGTGATATGGTGGGGGAACAAGAAAAAGAGTTTGTTTCTTTTTAAAATGAAAGATGAAAGCAGAAGGCCAAATAAAATTCTTTTGACCAATCCCAGTGCTTTTTACTGGGTTAGAAAACTGTCAAAGTAGCTTAAAACACAACTGTCCTTTTAAAAAAGGTTATTATTTCTCTGCTAAGTTTGATTATATCACCCACAAAATTTAGATCCACAATCTTTATTTCACAATATTATTGTGCTCTGTACATCAGGGTTTGGGTTAAGCCTATTAATAATTCCTGTTATTGCACAAGCTCTAAAAACAGAGTTTTCTTTTATACAAAGGGTCTGTCTCTGATCTTATTCTTGATTTATATACACATAAATCAGTGATGGATTGAGCCGCAGTTGAACTGGCGAAGCAGGGGAGCTGTGTGCAATGCCAGTCAGGCAGTAGAAGGAAAAGAAAAGATGTTAAATTGCTCTTGTGGCTGCCCTGTAAATCTGTCCTGTAAATTATTGCATCAAAGTCCCAGGGAGTTTCAGTGGTCAAAGTTTAGTCTCAAGTCTGTGGTGAGGTGTAACAAATCACCCTGTAATGCCCGGGATGAATGAATGCTTTATGGGCTTTTGAACTGTCCATATTTCACCTCCTGGACACATTAATATTGTTTCTTTTTTAGGCCCAGATAGGGCCAGAGGCTCAAAGACCTCTCCTCTACCCTGTGTTGTCTTCTCTCTGTTGCAAGGCATGGGAACAGCCTGCACTGCTCTCCTTTCTGGTCAGTCTTCCCAAGTAGATTTTTGGGCCCCACTTTCTCACTCATGCTCTTGCTATCAAAAACATCTAATTTCTATTGAATGTTTTGGAGGATCTACTGCTCCAAATCTTCTTCCACCCAGTCTGACCACACTGGATCAAGAACCTTCTCTTAGTAGGGGCGCTGTGCTCCCTTCCTTGTGTGTCCTACACTGGGCAGATTCATTACCAGTGATACCTTTTGATGCCACCTTCTTCAGCTTTCTCCTTGCTGTTATGTCCAGGGCTATAAACGGACTTTGTTTCTTGATGTTTGTACTGTCTGTGGGGATGTTGTTGTTTCAGAGTATTTCTGTGCCACAAGTGCTGCAAGTCCTGCTCACCAAATGCTTCTTTTTCTGCTTTGTCCACCTCTTTCTGTAGATTTCTGGAAAACATCAGGGAGTAACTTAATGTCACTGGAAAAGTCTAGGTCTTCCTAGCACTTGACCTTCCAGACATTAGGGTTTATGCTTCTTGTGCAGTTCTCTCTTATGTGTTTACTTCAGAACCTATTTTCTACAGACAGAAATGGATACAGAAAACAGAAATGTGTTACCCTTAGCAGATAACCACCAATTTCAACTTATAAATGAAACAGACCTCCTCACTAAAATGTCATAAATTTTATACTAGAGCAGAAAAATGAGGCCAAGAATTTTACTTTGATTTTTATAATGGTACAGAAATTTAAAGGAGCAGTCATCTCAGGATGGCTACACTTTGTAAGTTGTGTGAATTTTAGGGTTTTGTCTTATATCTATCTTCAGTTTTTCAAGATAGCTGCAGGCAGTTTTGGACATGCAATAGTTTATACTACATAATGGTTCTTAAAATAAGAGTCACTGCCTTTAGTGCAGCAAATAAATATTCACATTGTATAAACCACACCCATATCCATCATTATTTCCAACCACAAAACTGTTTCAGAAGTTTCCTTGAAAAAAAAATCCTAAAACATCTAGATATTTAATTTCAGTCTGTTAATGTTACTTTTTGAGATGTTAATGAACTAACTTAATGGCCTTTATCAATAGTTCTCTTCTTCATGGTTTAAAAAACAAATGTTTGTGCATGATGCATTATAAAAGGCAAATTCAGTAAGGACATGTTGACATTTGAATGTACTTACAAAGCAAAGTATGTGAGATTAATGCAGAGGAAGGCAGAAAGCAGAAAGCAGCATGAGAAATCTGCATATGAAAGCATCAAATTCAGATAAATTGAACCATTTCACCATGGCCAAGATGGTACACAAATATACAAGAGGAATGCCTTTCTCTCCTCTCCACCCCACTCTGACTTCAAGGCAGTGGTACCCAAGAAATTCAGGACTGAAGGTGCTGTTTAAAGTTCAATGGCTGTTCAGAGCCTTGTCCTAAGTGGTCAGTCCTCCTTGTCAGCAATTGTCTGCAATTCCAAATCAACAAGACATATTCTGTATGACAGCCAAGGAAAAGGCCAAATTTTTTTAATGCCTTGGGCATGTCATGACACTGTTTGGACCTCTTGCATGCTATGGAGGAGCAAAGGGGAGGGATATGCTGTTTGCCTGCCTCTCTGGGCATTTAGTTACCCCTTCATTATTTTTTTTTTGTGCTAGAGGCTGTGAGAATTTCAACTCAACACCATGGCCTTTTTGTCAGCACCACAGTCCTCACGTGGTATCTGGATAAACTGATCTAAATACAAAAGCCTGTCCCTTGGTATAAATAGGACTGTCACAGCAGATCAGTTTTATTTACGTCAAATTAAACAAAATTCTGCTTTTTGGCTGAGAGTTAATACCTTTCAGCCAAAACCAAATTCTTACCTCTGAGTTATATAAACCCCCTAAGTAGACTGTTTATAATACAAATACTAGCAGGCATGCAGCTTCTCTGCAGTGATGCTTCAAGGTACTGCTAGCAGAAAGATCGGCTCAGTATCACAGGAATAGCAAAATAATGCTTGATAGTGGATATGAGCACCTTTAAAAGCCCTGCAAGGAGTTACCAAGCCAAAGGCTGAAGCTAGGAGACATTTATTTTTAGGCTCTTGGTTTTTAAGGAGAGCAAAAGAACCAAGAGGGGAAAACAGTGTCAACAGTTCACCCAGGTTGGCTTTTCATGTTTGGGAGAAGCTGAGCTAGACTGAAACTATAACTATGATGGGATTTAAGAGTAGGCACAATAAAGGCATCCACAATCTATACCTGTAACAAGGAAGGTCACTTCTAGGAGTTTTTGATGTAGTGAAACTTGAAAAATATATTCATTTTTGCCCAAAGGCAGAGGCTGGCATGGCAGCTTGGGGACCACAATGGTAATTGTTCCTAAGAGGAAAAAGAAAATGTTCCATAAAGTTCCAATTGCCTTTAAAAGACAGAAACATTTGAAGGACTCTTCAGTGCTGTTCCAGGTTCAGCAGAAGGAAACCTCTCACATAGGGCTGCTTTCATCTGCAGGTGTTGCCGCAGTCAACACAAATTGCTGGAGAGAGGAATAGGTCAGGGGTGGAGGGAGGTGTTACTGTGACAGCAAACCAAAGCTGGAAAAAAATAGAGCATAAAAACCAGAAAGTACATTTTTTTTTCTGTAGAGCCCTGAGCAGTTTAGTATCCAAAAGGTCAAAAAAGGGGAAAAGTGGCAAAAAGGCATGAGGAAGACTTTTTTTTTTCCTGAGAGGTTGGTCTTTATTGGTTATTTTGTTGCATTGTTGATTAATGTAATTGAAGTATATATAACTGAAACAGAAAGGGAAATAAGACTTCTTCAGGGACCCATTAATTTCTTAAGGATAAAGTGTTTGAAGGTTCAAAGGCTTTGTAAAGCTTATTTTAAATTTAAAATTTCCATTGCCAAGGGATTGATTACCATTCTTGCTTTAGCTTTGTCAAACAATAAGTTGATCCCAATCCTTTCAAAGTTTATGGTGATGTACATACAATATTCAGCTAATTGTAAGAGGGTACTATCTTCTAAACTCAAGGACAGCTATTTCACAAAAGGTCTGCAAATGTTCTTTCAAATGTTTGAAATCTTGGAAACTAGTATGTGGAACCACTGGAAGTCACAGTATTTTGAGGTATCATAATGACTTTTGAATGTTCCTTCTCATTAGGAAAATTATATAACATCATACATGTCAATATTTTGGGGTATATGAAGTACTGGATAATAATGTAATTTCAAGCCACTTCATAAAAATTACATCATCCTGAAAAATGCTCTAATGGCAGACTGAGAATCCTGTTTTTCTGCTAAACTTTGCTTTTTTAATGTGAGCTCATCACCCTGACTCATTTCTCTCTCCTCTAACTTGTATCTGTGTTTGTATGGGTCCTGGAGCAGGGACAGACTTTTCCCTTCCTATGACAACCACTACAGTGGGACTCTCGCTTTCAATTGCAGTATTCCCATCATAGCAATAACTAAATGGTTACTTAATTTTGCTTAATTTTATGAATAAACTTGCAAATAATTCCTGCACATGTACATGCCCAAACAGAAATGCTTAAAAGTCTTCTTCACATAAAAAAGTAGTTATTTTTATTGTAGCAGTAGTTAAAGACAAAACCTTTTTTTTTTATCAAATCAAAATGATTTATTCAGTATCTTACACTTCACACAGTAGGACTACAGTTCACTCTGCCTTGCACTAATTTCTAAAGCCTCACTGTACATTACTCTTTCAAAATAAAAGCCCATTTGGCTAATTTTTCAATCAGAAAAAATATTACTGCTTATTCTCAGTTTTCTACTCTCCAAATGTTCTAAAATGGAGCTATTGTTAAAGATGGCAAGATGAAATTGCCTTGAGCTGCAAACTGTGTTTATGTACTCCAGTTTTTGATGGATATCGTGTATCCTGGCTCTCTTATCTGACATGGAAGAATTGGTTTGAGGCAGGAAGAGATGAGAACAGCAAAGGAACCAGTGACATAAAATGTTAATAATTCTCAAGATTTAATTACCAGTCTTAAAATATTTGATTTTTAAAGCTTCATCTGTGTAAAGAAGCTATTAATGGCAGCCTGAAGTCCCATTTTAGGGAAAAAATATGTAGGCTTCATGATGGCAATCACTGGCATGACTCTGAAAACTCAAACCCAAAGGACAATTAAAAGCACCAACATAAGCCATTTTGAAACAGTAAGATTTTAAGGCTCTCTCTCCTGAATTTAGACAATCAGTTCACAGTATCTTTGGTGCTAGTGATTGCTAGCATCTGTCAAAACTGCACCATGGGCATGGATTAGAGGTGGAGAGAGCAGTGAGGCCAGCAGTGCCTGCTGGGGAGCCAGCAAGGAAGCCCTGCGACACCTCACACTACCTCCATGCATCAGAAGGACTTCTGTGCTTTTGTGTTTTGGTTATTTTTTCAGCCAGACTTGCTAGAAACTGGTTATTTAAGCTGCTGCAAGCTCAGAGCCTGAGGAAGGTAATGTTCCTGAATGTATTCCCTGGGAAGTCACCCCATCATCTGGAGGTGGAGGGAGGCAGTATAAGTCTTTAAAGCTATATTAAATAGGCAAAGTCACTGTTTACAGTCAAAAGTTGCTTTTTAAGATTTCATGAATTCTTTATTTAAAGACTAGCAAACAAATTCAGGTCACCTCTTTATCCTGCTTAATTTAGGAAGGCAAGTCTGCAAGCAGATTTTCTTCCTCTGGTTTTCCTGCTGGAGTCGTCATCATCTTGGGGATTGAATCAGGAAAAATGAGAAAAAGGGAAAGGCTGAACTTGATTAATCTGATATTTTGTATTCATTTGTCATAACAAGGTATCCTACAGTGCATTCCAGTCCCTCAGCACTGCTGCAAGACAGCCATCTCACCTGATGACTCTCACAGAGAGCCCCACAGCAGGTTGAAGGGGGAAATTGTTTTCACCAACAGGAACAAATTTTAAACCCCATCACAGGCTGTGAGCTGTGCTCAGGCTTTCTCAGTTTTTCCTCAACAACAGCCAGATATCATCAAGTTTGCTAGGATAAATTATAGCTGGTCTTGAAAGCAGAGCCCCCACCTCACTGGGGAGTCAATGATCATCTTGATGAATGACTGACCTACACTGTTAGCTTTCTGTAATGAAGCTCATTTGCGTGGGCTCCTATGTTCATAGTGACAAAATGACATTATAGAGGAGCACAAACAATAGATCCTTGCCATAGGCAGCTCGTGGCGTAAGCTAAGTGAATACACACAGCACCAGCATAGCAACAGGCTGGGGGGAAACTTGAGAGGAGGGAACAGGAGGAAATACTGTTCCTGGAAAGTATGTTTCACAAATAGAGCAAACAATGTATTTTCTAATTCCTCATGAATCTTCCAGGTTAACTCTGACCCTAGTGAATTTTCAGCTGAGGCCAATCACAAGAACACAGGAAAAATGTGTTGTGTGTTTGGAATTTTAAAGAAATAAGAGCAATGAATTTTTGGCCAGGTTTATCTTGCTGTTTAAACTCTTTGGCTTACTTTCACAGCAAAATTAAACTGGTAGGAGCTCATATACTGGTGATATCTTGGTGAATCAGTAGTATTTTGGGATCGTGAGCTGATTTCTGTTTTGCATCAAACCTCCAAAATAATGTTTATAAATTTATTACTTGCAGTCTGAGCTGAGATCCTATCTGATGGGAAGAGGTGAGTGGGGGCCTGCAAGAGCAGAAGGCAAATGAGAGGCATGCTGAGATGACAGGGAGAAGCAGGCCGGGTGCAGCTGTAATTTATACACATATACACCCACAACACTGCAGCTGCAGCTACACGTGAGCTAATGCTGATGCTCTTTGTTCTCCACTAAGCAGCAAGTGAGCCTTGTGTCTGTAACTAACAGCTAGAGCTGAATGATGTCTGGGTATCAGCACCAGCAGACTCGTGTTTGTGCTGGGTTTGGCAGTGGATACAGGGCAGCTCTTTGGTCACAGGCATATCTTCTTGGGCATGCCATGCAGCATTTTGTGCCTGGAAACAAGGGCTGCCTCTGCAGAGCTTGGAGAAAGGGACTGTGAAAGCAGGCTGGTGGGAAGGTGTCGGGGAGGAGAGCAGAGGCTGGCATGGTTGCTGGAGAAGCTCCGGCTCCTCTCTTACAACAAAATACAGAACAAACACATGGTGAACAAGCCAGGACATGCTGATGCAAATTGTCTTAGGCAGAGAAACTTCTCCTTAGAATTATGCAGCTGTGAGCTGCCTGTGACAATAGAAAGGGCCAAACTGTACCTGTTCTAATGAAAATAATGAAGTACAGTAATAGCAGAAGTGAAATATTCATTGTCCCTCTGAGCAAAAGAAGAAAAAACAACATTCAGAGAACTCTTAAACTCCAAAATTTGTACCCAAGCTCACTTTAGTCCAAACTGAACATACCTGCCTTCAGAGCATCCCATGTACTTTTTAGAAACTTCTTATTAGTGAATGCTGCTTGCTACAGCATCTGGTGAAGGAAATACACAAAAACCTTCATTTATTTTAGTACTAAGTCTGATTTTCTCTATTCATATGACAGTAAACACAAAAATAAGCAAGCCATAATTATATTTTACTTGCTCAATGAAGTAATCTTTGGGTGATGACAGCAGTAAGGTGTCTTCAGCCACCCTAGTCACAGCCTGTGGGCTGTCTCCTCTTTCCCACATCTCAGGTGTGGGAAAGAGCAGACAGCTCTTACCCAAACTGGAGGAAAACAAGACACAGTTTCCTTTCTGAGCAGATTTTAACCCACATGACAAAAGATTTCCAACCCTTTTTGTGGGGGTGGTCCTTCTAAAGTTTGCATATTCAGCAGGTAAAATAAGGAGAAGAATTCTGTGTTGCAATGATCCCTGTGCCAGTGTAGCACTTGTGACTGTGCTATTTACATTAAATATCCATGAAAGTGGAGCTGGAATCCAGGTCTCAAACAGTCCAGATCTACCTGTGAAGTTCTAGAGATACTCTCAAATTTTGCCTGCAGCAAAGGTGTCCTTTGTCATCGATTGTCAATAAGACTAAGGGACAAGGCAACTTCAGTGGCACCAGGGTAAGGGCTGAAATCACCCTCAAACAGGTGAAGAAGAAACCAGAACCTGGGTCTTTGGAGTATCCATGAACCCTCAAGTGGGTGGATTGGATATCTGGTCCCTGCTCACATCCCATGGAGAGCCCTCTGTGGTTATAGTCCTATGCTTTAAGGTAGATTTTGGCATTTTATAAGTTTGCTAAAACAGTACCACCTGTCATCTATACTAGTCTAAGCATTTTAATGACTTTTGGCTAAACCTTCATAGCTAAAAGTTAAATTGCCAAATGCTCCATAAAACAAATATGCAAACAATTTGCTAGTTAATCATCTATCATAAATGGATGTACACAGCTGCTGAGATATATAATTGCTGTTTCATCAGGATTGGTACTTTATTTACATAATTCCCTTACTGATTTTAACCTTTTTTTTTTTTTTTTTTTTTTTCAGGGAAATACGGAGAGTGGGAAATTCTAACATAATGTCTCATTAAATGCAGCATGTTAAAGAGACAGTTCTGGTCACAGCTGGTGGATAACAATAGTGACTTTCTTTGATGTATTTTTAAAAATGATTGAAATTTGTATATCTGTATACTTACATATCTACATATATATGTATGAATTGCTATTTACTTATACAAGGTGTTTGTATGTAAAATAGGCATACAAATGTTTGTGTTAACATATTTAAATTAAGATCCGTTAACAGTGCAGAAAATAGGTCTTTTATGCAAGTGAGAAAGATAAAACATGAGCAATAAAATATAAATCAGCATTTTTTCTTTGATTCTGTTCAGTATTTTTGATTAAAGAGAATATCATCTGCAGATAGAATCCAAGACATACAAATTAATATGTTTGCTGGCAAAGCATATTAAGTGGTTTAGTGGGGGTGTGGCTTTGTTCTTTCTGGTTTTGTTTTCTTCTAAAAAAAATTCCAGTTAAAAATGTAATACATACCTTACCACTGTTTTCTAGTGGAAATGCTAGAAAAGAGGTATTGATACCTTTCTGATTTTGCCTCCTTTTCTTTTTCAAGCTCTAGACAGCTGATGAAATTATTCTAAGCCCAGAAAACTTTAATGTTAAAATTATTCCTTCTTGAGTTGTAAAAATAACAGTAGCAAGGAGAATACTCGCAATAGCCAGGGCTGCCTTCCTTCAAATATCCTTTTATTTGCACATACTGACTGCATATTGCCAGTATTTGCATCAGAGAAACACGGATATTTAGAATTAACAAAACAAACAAAACCAACCAAACAAACCCCCCATGTAGTTTGTAAGTGGTGATGTCTTCTGGGGTTTTTTCCCTTTGTATTTTTGTTTGTGGGGGTTTTTTATTCCCCTCCTCCCCATCATTCTATGTCCTGTTTCTCTAGATCTAGGTGTGAAAGACAGGAATATGTTCTAGAAGAAGACTCGTTATTTTGGGTGTTACATTCATGATTTTAGGAAGAGTTTAAGCTCTTTCCTTTGATAACTGTGTAATAAGGAAGCTGCAAAATGTCAGAACTCTCCAAATTTAGCAAAATGGTTTACTGATGTGGTAAGCTCCAGCTTTTGTGTAGCCTCTTCACTCGTGTTTTTGTTTTAATTCTTGACTTCCTAGTAAATTATCTTCAGCACAATGCTGGAAGAAAAATATTGGAAAACGTGCTTTATTTTACCAAACAATAGAGCCAATAGTTATGCTTTTTTCCCCTTCCCTTACCAAATCTTTTCTATTTCCAACAGAAAGAGCTCTCTTTCAAGTGCTAGGTAAAATAAATCTTCAGTGCCGAACAGTTTTTTTCCTCTTAGCTATAAAACATAATTTCAGCTGAAGCTGATTTCTCTACCTCTGTCAACACTATACAGAGATCATCAACATTTCACTGGTTTGCAGTCATTTTAATCTGACATGAATTCAAAAAAAGCAATTGAATAGAGGGTACAGGATACTGTATTTGTATCTGGTTTTTCCACATACCTAACTTTAATATGCAGGTCTCTAAGTTACATGCCTGTAAGGTCAAACATTTGAAGCTAGAGAAGAATGCCAGAGCTGGCTTGGTTTCACTTTAATCTGGACTCTTTGAAAATAGTTCTCGTGACAATCTTTAACAGTATGATTGTTATGCTTATTTTCTTCCCATGGGGTCTACAACTGTACTTACTTGCTGCTGCTGTTCCACATCCCATGTATTTGCATTCCTGAAAGTCCTGAAAGGGAGGTGTTTCGCCTCTTCTCTCCTTTGATCTCATGAAAACATCACCTCTTCCCTATGAAATTTGGGATTGTTTTATATGATCAATAACATGACAACAGAAAAAAAAAAAAAAAAAGCAGCTCTTTGTAACTTTATTTTATTTGCAGAGGAAAACATTTTTGATTCATGATAACAAAATGAGAAACACAGACTGAAACTGCTCTGTAGTGCCCTGTGTGACCCAGGACATATTTTCCACGTCTGGATGAAGCAGTCTTCCACAATCCCTCATCCACGCAGCAGCTTTCACACTCTGAACAATGGCCATCCTCTGCTCCAAAAGAGTCAGGGTGCAGCAAGAAAAGTGAGCATATAGTCTTTTCTTGTGCAGCCCTGTCCTCTCAGATAAGTAGCAGGAGAGCAAAGGGATCTGGGCATTTCCCATCTCTTCAGCGCTTGACTTTGCAATCAGTGTTCTTCTAAGAGTAGTCTAATTTAATTCTTCCCCTTTTAAAAAATCTAAAGCTGAAAATGTCCAAGTCATTGTCCAGATAATCTCAGGAGGGATAAAACCTCCAGTTTCTGGCCATGGGTGACTTGAAGCAACCAACAGCAATAGGATGCTGTTTGAGTCACCTCCTGAAAGGACTGCCATGCTGTTTCCATCAGTGGTTTCCCAGGTATTTGCTGATAGCAGACTGTTGAGGATCAGGTCTCAGGTCCTGTGCTGGTGAAAGTGTCTTACAGACTAGTGCTCCCCTTTCATCCTTCCTCCCCATTTATCTGTGGCACTTCTGCTGCCTTCTCCTGTCACTTGCCTTCTTCCTCTTCTGCTTCTGCCTCTCGTTAGTCAGAAGTCATACAGACAGCAGCTGGAGTTGTAGGGAGGACTTCGTTATCCACATATGCTGGGGCTTTCAAGTTATAGAGCTGGAAGTTGGAGCAGTTTGCATTGCTGAGCCTCTCAGTCCCCATCTGAACTTGTCCCTCCTGGGCCCACATGGACAAAACAATGCTCTTTGCTCCCTTAGCCTCATTCTCAGAGTCAGGACAATTACTTTTGCTGAAAGTTTCTCCTAGAAAATCACCCAGAGCCATATACCCAGCATGATTTTCTTCAGTGCTTAAATAGGGTTAAAAAAGAAAAGTTCTAAGCAGCTGTAAACAAGTTCCTCTGCCATCTGTAATGAAAAGTTAGAGGTAGGGCTCATCTTTCCTGACCTGTCCAAGCTACCAGATACTGAGGGATGGATTGACTACAAGACTATTATAAAGTAAGTCCTCAACATGGAGTATTAGATTAGAACAGAAATGTTCTAATTTTTATTTTTGTTTGTAAGGCAATGATTTCACTCCTTTCAGTTTGTCAAGCAATAATATGGACTTGAACCTTAGAGTCCTATTTTTTTTTTTTCTTAAGCCACTGGGTCGAACTCTGTCCTTTAATGTACCCACCAAGTCCCACTAATGTCAGCTTTCCTTCAGAGGATGAAATAATATGATTTAGTCCCAGAAAGCAGACCTCAAAGTCAGAGGCTTTTATAAGCATGCTTCTTAGACCAAAGGCTTTAGCAGGTGGATTTCAAGGATTTTATTATGAAGAGCTTGACATGGAGTGAAAATTCTGAGCCATGAGGACATGCCCTTTCTCTCTGCTAGGCTGTCATCAGATGTGCTGGATGCTGAGCTACAGGTCCTCAGCCTTTGTTCTAGCTGATCCTGGTGGTGGTTTATGGGCTGCCAAGCAGGCTTTCAAACAAACATCATTCAGCAAATACCTTTTACAATAAATATTTTTTTCTAGTATTAAACAGTGGGTGAGGTTTGTAATACTAAGAAAAGTATACTCACAATAAAGCAAGTTTAAATACCTATAGGTCATTTAAGTGTTTATATATGTTAATGAGGGAAATTACTACTCTATAATCAAAACCATACACTGTTATGTTCTTGCACACTAGCATATCTGTAGACTTTAGAAATTTCAAAGTATGTTCCTGCTAGTTTATGAGGCCTGATTTTACATTAAATGCTCTATAGCAGTTATTACTGCATACAAACATGTTAATAAAAACAAGTCTCTTTAAAAAGTGAAAAATATGTCCTGGCTTTGACCAGTACCATTTTTGCAAATAATAGTCAATGGGAAACTTCTGAGTCTTAAACAGAGTTAATATTAAAAGATTTTCCTTTCTTCTCTCCCAAATATTTTCTGTTTACAATGATGCCAGATTTCTACAGGCCAACTGCAAAGAACACATCCCATGTTCTTGTAGGGCTTAGTGGAGATTGAAATGGTACCAAAATGTCTGTCTGATCATATTCTGTCGAAAGTGCTTTTCCCACCTATGATGAATATGGTTTTGTAAGTTTTTGTGGTGTTTCTTGTGAGAAGTGACTATTCTGTCTGTACACAGACAGTGCGAGCTGGACCCTTGGCCATTGCAAAGAGGTGAAGAAGCTTCAAGTTCTTTGATCAGTGTTTATTGTCCTTAGCAGTGCTCTCTGAATAAATGCACTGTGTGTCAGGTCATTATAAATCCTCTATAAACCAGCTGATTTTGTTTCTCCTTCACTTTGTAGGGAACTGAATTCTAGGTGCAGCAGACAGAAAAAATAATATTTTCTGTCTTCTAAAGAGCAGTGTCTTCTTATTTAAATCATTTTTGTAAGTAGGGGTTTGAATCCTCTGCCAGAGAAAATCAGACAGTTCAAGGTGCCCCGTGAAGGAATAGGAGTGTAGGCAGAGCTGTTGCCACCAGTTACTGCTGAGCAAGGTGATGTTGCATTGTGTGAGGAGCTGAACATGGGTTCATGGCCAGCAACACACACTTGTCACAAAGGGCCTGAGGGAAGACTAATCCCATCATTTACCCCTCCCTCACAGGCTTAATTTTTCAAAATTACAATAACAGCAGTTATAGAGCCTGGTGGAAAATGGGTGCAATCCTTATTAATTTACCTCCATGTGCAATCAATACCTTACCTGGGGTTACAGGTTTCAGAAGAGATTAGGAGATATATTGCTCTACAGTTGTCCAGGAGGGCTGGGAAGATGTTTTTTCATGCTGTTTCATCATGGTGTTTTTCTGTGACATACATTTCCTACCTCAGCATTTTATTAGGCATAACACAGATGCTCAGAAGTGAACTCTCTCTGGGCAGGATCTCCTAGAGACATACGTGAAAAAGCTATTTTGGGAATTGCCAACAAGGCAAGAGGAATGGGACACTACCAACGCTCACAATCCTCAACATTAATGGAAAATCATAATTGATTTTGTTGAAAGAATTATGTAGATACAGCTAGAAAACGCAGTTTAAGGCATGGGAGGCTTTGTATTATATTTCTATCATTAGAAGACATAACTGGCTTGCTCTTTGTTCTGACATGGAAAGTTTTACTCTTCAAGTCTGATGTGATCTTACAGTTATAGGCTGTAAGCTACAGGACTGTGTGCACGTGCATGTCTTCAGAGAGCAGGCACTCCTCAAAGAGCTGACCTGTGTCCAGATTCCAATTTTTTACTGATGTTTACATTCTTGTGCAGATAATATTTATGTGAATGTAGAAAAAAAAGATAGGTTTTGTTGAAATTGTAGACAAACAGGGTAAGGAGTGGATTCAAGAAATACCTCAGCCACCTTACTGTCCTTTCCATCCTCCCCATCCCCCAAAATATGCTAAATGCATGTGTCATTGTCATACCTACTGCTGGAGGTTTGGTGCAAATTTAGTGCTTTGTTCCTAGTATTATAAAGTCTTTTCCATTACTAGTGGTGGTTCTTGCGCTGATTGTCAGAAAAAGGGCTTTAATTCTGCAGTCTCATTGCCTTGTGTCCAGCAGCACAGTTCTTAGGCTCCATCTGGCAGTTACTCTGTGATTCCCAAAATGATGATGCCCCAAGCGAAGTGACCCAGAAGAACTCCTTCATAAGCAGCTCGTTGGTGTCCTCCCCCTGCTTTCCCCTGTGGCTGCAGTGGCTGCTGCTTTCCATGACACAGCTCTGGTCACGGCTCTGGTGCTGGCCCTGCAGGGCAGTCCTGGCCTCTCATGATTCAGTACGGTCTGCACCCCCTTGAGGGGTCATCTCACGGATCATGGAATGTTAGAAGGCTTTCTGACTTTGAGCCTCAACAGGCCAAGGGGAAAGAAAAGCACGGGGAGAAAACTCTGGTGCTTGTTTATAAACTTGCTTATCCTTTGTCACAGTGTAAAAACACTCTAGTATTTACAAGCAGGACAACAAGAGGGACCTTTTTCCCTGCCTCCACACGGTCCCTCTTGCCTCTTGCACATGCCAGGATGCCTGCAAGCCAAGATTGCTTGCTCCCTCCAGAGACACATTCAGTTCATTTCTGTTCAACACCATCAGAGCTGGTGTTGCCAATGCTTTAATGGGTTTAAAAACACTTTTTCCCCTGTTCCTTCTATACTTCCTGGTTAGGGATTGAATTAGAGCTACTGAAATGCTTCCCATGAGTTTTCCAATAACACATTGACGCATTTCCAAGATTTCACTGCCAGGAGTGAAAGGAGTCAGATGAAGTTTGGGCCAATATCAATGTTTACGGATTCTTGAGTGAGCTGAACTGAATTTGTCAACCTGAGCTGTCTGATATTCACTGCAACACCTGTCTATACAAAGACAGTTTTAGCTCTCTTGCACTCATGACTTCTTATATCTTGTCAGTCATTATGGCACACCTCTCACTTTGGAAGTTTTCACAGACAACTTGTCTTTGATCATGTGGAATAGTCACTTTTTTAATGGGAAATTAAGGCAACAAAAGTACCAAGTACAACTCACTTGCTTAGTTACAAACATCTAAAATAGGTCAGAGCTAGATCTCTGCTAATCACCCTGGGTTCCCACGCTAGTTTAGGGAGCAATCCACCTCACCTCAAAGCAGGTGACAGTATCCAGACCACCAGGTCCCAGTAGTGCCCCCTCCTCTCTGCTGGCCACCAAGACAGGGCAGGGTGCTCTGCTCAGGGGTGCAGTGTAAATTACACAGGGAGCTGAGATAAATACTGCAAAAAGACAATTGTCAAAAGCTGTCTTCTGGTGAAGAATATGGTGAGTCAGTACACTGGGAAGCAATTAATAGCAATTCATTGGGGATTTATTTTCTCTCCCGCCCACTTCCTTTTTTTCTGTCCTCAGCTATATAGCTATAAATAGAGATGAGCAGTTCAGTGCCTGAAGCAGACACTTATCAGTGTCATCTCCCTGAAGTGTACCATTAATTTCTTTATTAAAAATGCCAATTGATTGTAATTTTCTCATTGTGACTGAACAACTGTAAAGCATTTATTAATTCTTGGACTGGCATACACAGGCAGTTAGCAGCCGTGCATACTCACCACATTAATCTTCCAGATGGTGGCAGAGAGAGAGAGAAATCTTCATGCAAGGATTGATAAGACAGATTCGTTCATTTTAGATCACACATCATTCATGGGAAACACAAGTTAGGAACCCGGTGGTGCTGCAGGACTGAGCCATGGCAGCCTGTTTCTTCTGTTCACACCAGTGATGGAAGAGTGACCCAGGGCCGAGAGGATGCTGCACCGACAAAGTGAGCCCTCCTAAGCATGGTCCTGTGGAAGCTTCTTGTGCTGTCTTCACCTAGGAAGAAGGTCTGGTTGTGTGAGACTGAGGAGGGTGAAAATTACCTTAGGGGTCCAGCAAGCATTGTAAGAGTAATTGGCAATTAAAACAATGCTCCTTGTCTATTACAGCCTTTCCTTCCTCACATAACTCATTGTGACATCGCAAATGTAAACCCTGGTGGAATGGAAAAGACATTCAAAGTGCAACTTGAGTGAGAAAAGAATAGTACAAGAAAAATTAAAATAAAGTAAAATACAATAATAATGGCAAATAATAATAATAATAACATTAATAGAAAAGGGAAAACCAAGCGATGCATAATGCAATTTATTCACCACCTTCTGACTAGTGTCAGACCCCTCTTCCTGAATCCAGATCAGCCACACTTTTGGGAAACTCCTCCCAGTTTCTATACTGGGCATGACTTTCTATTGCATGGAATATCCCCCTGGTCAATCTGGGTCACCTGTCCCAGCTATGCTCCCTCCCAGTTTCTTTTGCATGCTTCCTTTCCAGAAGAACATGAAACAAGGAAGTTCTTGACTTAGAATAAACAGGACTTAGAAAAAATGCCCAAAAACCTCAGTGTAATATCTATACCATTCTCATTCTGAATCCAAAACACTGCGTTTGCAGCTATTGAGAAGAAACTCCACGTTAGCTGAAACCAGGACAGGACCTTACATAGAAAATTGCCAATTACTGTGGTCATCTAAGAAAAATTCAATTATGTATAGGCAGAAAGGGCTGCTCAAATGAACAGGGAAACCAGGTTCCTGCACCAGAAAAAGGTGAAAAATCTAACGTTATTCAGCTTATCTCTGCCTGTGAAGGAAGGTTGGGTCACAGCTTTTTTAATTAAATATTGTGTTTCAGTGCCCCTTTTGGACTGTGGCATTTAGGCACTTCTTTCCCCTGCTGTTTGACTGGTGTCCAGGTGATCAACTGCAGTAGGTATCAATTGGATATCATGGGATGATGGGTAGTGTGGCCTGGCAGCATGTGCAGCAAAAGGAGGAAAATGATTATGTTGAGCTGAGACGACAGAGTGAAGTCACTTCCAAAAGACTGTGCCAAGGGCCTCCTATACCCTATTTCATTAACTATTTCATGACACATACCAGCTGGTGGACTGGTTCTTTATCTGCTGAAGTGGCAACTTTCCAAGTTAATTTTGACATTTGCTGTCACTTCTGATTTTTTT
>VWZN01015309.1:577196-634047 GCA_013396955.1 Regulus satrapa | reverse complement strand
TTTTTTTTTTTTTTTTTGGAAAGAGAATCATCCAAATTAGGAAAGCAGCAATACCACAGGGCTGTAACAAGCAATCACACAACAAGTTTCTGTAAGTAGTATGGAGTTAATGTGTAATTATTTAATAGAAAATTCAGGCAAGTAGAAAAATAAGTAAACATTATGTGGCACTGCATAGGAGTAAAAGCTGTTAGAAGCTGTTTAATAAAAAACTCTTTGAAAAAAATTAATCTTAAAATATTACAACAAAAAAGCAAGAACAGAAATATTCCAGAGGCATAAAGCCTCTATATTATTCTCTAAATATATTATTCTCTAAAGCCGCTAAATACTCTCAAGGCATAAAGCCTGGCACTATTTTAAACAACTAATAGCAAGTTGTGATTTTTAAGAAAATGGAAGACTAATGATAAGTAGTTTTAGAAGGAGAAAGAGAAGGAGTTTTTAATCACTCTTTGTCTTTTCATATCCTTTTACAGCTTCATATCCTTTTACATTATCTTTCGTTTCATAATCCAAACATTCTAAATTATTTGTACAACTTCAAAATATCGAGTTTCTCTAATTTAAACAAACCAGACAGCAATCACAACCCTGTATATACATTTTACATTCTTCTGTCTATTTTAATGGTGGTATCTAAAACAAAAAAAGATAATAACTATGTTTTCAAAAAAAAAAAATCTTCAGAGGGATATGAGCTAGTAAAAAGTTGATTTCTTGTGATCTTAGTGAACACAAAATAGAAATTTAGGATTACAGTTATTCTATAAGAAAATACCATTTTTAGTCACTAAGGGCAGGAAAATAGCGAGACCCTGAGCAGTAATTGCACTCTGTCAGATGCTCTGGTCTTTTCCAGCAGTTAGTAGATGAATGAGTCACTGCCATAATAGTCTTAAGCAGCCAGTTGGGTCCAGGCAATGGGGAAATGCCTTTGGAAAAGCTCTTCCAAGCACAGTGCTCAGCTCTCTAAAGGTCATTGCTTCTGGCCATGGATGGAGAGCCGTGTGCATGTGTTCAGCTGGAAAGCCCTGATATGTAGAGTTTTTACTGACTCTCTAAACTGAGATTAAATGCTGTCCACATAGCATTATTCACACAAATATTTCAAAACACTTTCCAAAAGAAATTCTTTACTGTGAGGGTGGTGAGGCACTGGAACAGGTTGCTCAGGGGACTTATGGGTGCTTCATCCCTGGAAGTGTCCCTGGCTGGATGTGGCCCTGGACAACCTGGTCTCGTGGAAGGTGTCCCTGCCCATGGCAGGGGCATTGAACCTCGATGAATTTGAAGGCCCCTTCCAGCCCAAACCATTCTATGACTCTATGATTTTAAATACCTCCAGGGTTGGTGAATCAACCACTTGCCAGGGCATCCAACATTTGGAAACCCTTTTGGTGAAGGAATTTTTTCTAATACCCAATCGAAACCTTCCCTAGAACAACCTAAAGACATTTCTTTTTGTTTTGTCACTTGTTATGTGGGAGAAGAGGTTGATCCCCACCTCACTATAACCTTCTTTCAGGAAAATTTAGAGAGCCATAAGGACTCCTCTGAGTGTCTTTTTCTCCTGGCTAAACATTCCCATCTCCCACTTGAGGCCCATAAGACTTGTACCAAGTATAACTGACTCAAACACATTGTTTTAAAACACTAAATATTTTACCCTTTCTCCAAAAAAGTCCTCAGTGCGCTGCACAAAAGCAATTAATAAATTATTCAACTCAGTTCCGTGACTTTGTGCATTAATATATGAGGCTTCTGACCCCTACAACAGGAACGTTTTAACAATTAAAGAATTCTGGCATAAATAGGTCAATGCAGAGCTCTGGAGCTTCTTTCACCATCTGAATCTGAGTCGGTAGTCGTTTTCTCTCTAATTATAAAATTCCAGAAACTGAGGGAAATACAGAGAAGCCTGAAATCCTATAAATAACACATAGCAATGCTTGGCTTCTTTGGGGTTTCTCAGGTGTTGTCATGCTCTGAACTGTGCAGCCAGCATTCTTCATACATTAATAATCAAGAGAAGAGACATTAAAGAAGAGGAAATATGTGAATAATACAAGAGACAAGGGAAAAATAATGAAAGCAAATGTCCTTCACCTGACATTGGGCATGATCACTCTGTCCCTGTGCAAATACATTTCTGGCTTCAGGTTTGGTAATGAGGCAGTAAGTTGTTTATGAGTGCTACTGAAGGCAGATAAAGACAGCTGTACTTCCCGATAGCTGGAATTTGGTTTTACCTAGCACTGCAGAATTAAGCCCTTTAAGATAACAGGCAAAAATTTCAAAGGCCTCTTAGCTTCACTTTGTTACGTGGGGTTGGTGGCATTCACTGGCATTTGGAATCTGCAGTGAAAGCAGCTTGAGAAAACCAAATCTGCAACTTCCCTCTGCAATTGTCCCAGTCCCATCTGTCTTGGGAAGGCAGAGTGAATCCCTGCTGGTAACAACAGATCATAGACATCAACAGCCACAGTGAAAAGGTGATTCAATCATTGTTATACCCTGATATTTTGTATCTTTCTCTAACCCAGAACCAACATAGTTTTTCATTTTTTATTACTTCTCTGCCATCGTTTTTTCCCTGCAGTAAGAATTCTCCAAGTTCTTGTTGCTGACACTGGCTGCTGCCCAGACGTAGATGGGCAGGATATTAAATTCATCAGCACTGGTGTGCCTACAGCTCAGTTGTGTGCTTTGCCCTCAAATGAGGCACGTGGGAACCCTAAGATCTCTTTCACTAACCTGCCTTGCTCCCACTCCATCCCATGCCTACCTACCTCTCAACCACAGAGGTACCAGAGCTTATGGTTATGTCAAGGTGTGGGATCAGCACTGTCAGATAATTTTTGCACTTCAGTAGCTTTATTTACAGACAAATATTACTTAATTTGTGAGAAAAAAATTATTGAGCAAGAAGACAGGTGAAGAATGTATCTTCCCTGTGCTAAATGTGGTCTTTTGAAAACAGCAGCTCAAAAGCACAGCTACTTCTTGTGTAATGCACTTAGAATTCTTCAGATGCAAAGCCCTAACCCTGAACTGTCCAACTTTGTTTTGAGTTTTGGTTTTGTTTGAGGATAAATTGAAGCTAATCTGACTTCATATGTCTAATAATTATCCTCATTTAAAAAAACCCAACACTATAATTAACCTAGCATAATGTGCACACACAGAAGATCCCAACTACTTGAGTGTTTATTGGAAAAGAGGTTAATTGCACTTTTTCATGCCTTCTTCATTGACTTTAGACATAAGCTGCTAGACCTCCAAAGTCTGGTGAGATAATCTCATTCCAGAGTGACTAGCTGGGTACTTAAAGAGATCAAATCTCACAAACCTGTGTGCTTTCAAGTCCCTGAAACTTGCTTGTATCCAATGCCTCAACATCTGGTATAGGCCACACATTTAAATAACATTTAAAAGCAATAGGCAATGATAACAAAGAAAGTTGTGTATGAACACCAGAATAACTCTAAACAGAGATACATTTTTCAGAGCAGAAACCACAGGTTTCTCTTGTCTTTTCTCTAACTGACATTTAAAGAAGAACATATTATATACAAGATCCTTATAGAGAAATGGATAAAGGCTGGAGGATGAACAAATTGAGAGCAGCCCTGCTGAGAAAGACTTTGGGTTGCTGTTGGATGAGAGGCTGGACATGACCCGGCCATGGCACTCACAGCCTCAAATGTGTCCTGGGCTGCACCAAAAGCTGCATGGGCAGCAGGGTGAGGGAGGTTTTGCCCCTCTGCCCTGCTCTGGTGAGAGAGACCCCACCTGGAACACGGCCCCCAGCTCTGGGGCCCAGCACAGGATGGATGTGGAGCTGCTGGAGTGAGTCCAGAGCAGGGCCATCAAGTTGTTCAAAGACATGAAAGCGCTTCTCATATGAGGAAATGCTGAGAGAATTAGGATTGTTCAACCTGGAAGAGAGATGGATTAGAGGTGATCTAATTGCAGCCATCCAGTACCTGAAGAGAACTTACAGGAAAGATGAGGCAAGAAAGACTATTTATAAGGACAAGTAATGACAGGACAAGGTAGAATGTGTTCAAATTGAACGAGTGTAAGTTTGGGTTCAATATTAGGAAAAAATGCTTTACCATGAGGTTGGTGAGGCACTGGAACAGGTTGCCCAGAGAAGCTGTGGATGCCCCATCCCTGGAAATGTTCAAGGCCAGGTTGGATGGGGCTCTGAGCTACCAGGTCTAGGTGAAGGGGAAGGCCCCCATTGTAGGGGAATTGGAATTAGATAAGTTTGAATGTCCCTTCCAACCCAAAGCTTTTTATGATTCTATGATTCTACCAAATTGTCCTGGTTGATTGAACTTGGCACATCCTATTGAATCATGCTTAATCCTACTAATGTTCACTTAGAAGTAGTGATTAAATCTTTTTAGAAATAGAATAAATATTTTTAATTATCAGAAATAGGTCTGTGAGAAGAATATGTATGTTCACAGAGAGAGAAAAAGAAATAAATGCCATATGGGTATTATATTGGATACCAGCACAACCACAATTTTTACTGGGAGTCACATTCTTGGAAAACTGCCATTTTTATTTAGAAAGAGGTTTGAACTTTGGAAATGGAATGCAGATTTGGAGGCATTATTGTTGGCCCAAAGCACATTAGGGTTTGGGCTTGACCAACTATAGAAATAGAGTCCAGCAACAAGTATCTATTTGCATGCTAAATATAGATTTGTACAAATAAATGACAGATTACATATAAGCACTCATCCATTCTAATCTGTCAAAAAACAGTTCTGCCTTATTTGGCAAGCTTTTGAAGTCTAGCTGAAAATATTATCCTTTTCCCATCTAGCCTTAAATAACATGCAAACAAAATAAACTGCCATCTTTCTATTTGAGTGAAGAAATATGTCTTTGTCATATTAAAACACTTGGACTGTGACTGTGCTTTTTGTGTGGCATGCAGGGACTCCATTTTGGCAGAGAATGGGAAGGTGTCAGGAATGCCAAGTGGAGACCACAAAAGTTTCAATATAATATTTTTGGCTGACCCAACTGAAATCTCATGTGGATCCTTAAGTACTGCGCTCCTTGGATTTGGAATTTGTTCCTTCCTACTCAGCTCCAGCAGTCTCCTAAGTTAAATTTGTATTAACAGGACAATAGTTTCTGTCTTCATTTGCACAGACTTGCTGGGGTTTTTTACTGACACTTATAGTCTGTGGATAAGCTATCTTTTTATGCATGGACAAAAGGGTACCTGTAATACCTATTCTGTATACTCTTAATAGACTAATTATTTTAGCATTTTGCTCTCTTCTCTAACTTCATGTCATGCCTCAGAAATATTTATATCCTCCTTTGTGAGTCATACGACGCCTCAAAGTTGGAAAAAAACCATGACAGTTGTTAAGCTCTCCTAGGAGTAATCCATTAATAAAATGGCTACAGATTTCTATCCAATATGCAGCACATTAGCTGGAACTACCCTACTGTGCAGAGCTATGGGTGCTTCCTGCACAATGAGAAAAGATCTCTGCATTTTGTGCATGGTGAATAGACAAAGGAAAAAACAGTTTAATTTTCTGCTACAAAAAAAGCCCAGTGTATCATTATCTGGTACTTAGGAGAATTTGATCTTCCGGGACTACTGAAAATAGATTCCATGCAAAGCATGAACTCAGAGACAGGAGCATTTCCGATTACATCTTTGTGTTCGTGTTCACTGCAGTACATCAGTTCTCATTTGTGAGTGCATCAGCTTCCCAGACCTTATGATACATCTAACTAGAATGGCATTATTTCTTCCCTTTTCCCCCTCGTGGATGTAGTTTGAAGAGTATTCATTATGGGTTTTATCCTTCTTTGTAGTAGGACAGTGCTGACAGTAGTCATTGAATTAATGATAACAGGTGTCTTTTTGTATGTTCTCCCTCCAGTTCACCCTGTTCTCCCACGCCCTCAATCCCTTTTTTTTTTTTTTTGAGTGGAGATCTGCTATTTCTTTTTTCATGAAGAATGTGCTGATTTCAAGTCAATTAGTATGTAGCATTAAAAGAGATATATCAGGTATTGTTGCCTGAAGCTCCCCTACTCACTGAAAACACTGTTATATAATTCTTTTTCTATACCTCATGTAACCTAGTCAATAGCTAAAACATACTATTCCAAACTGGAGTGCATCATATTTTATCAATGAGATAAGAAGGTGAATTCAAGTTATGGAACACAGGTTTGAAAAGGCATCTGTCCACCAATGTCACAGCAAGGGACACAAAAGGATGTGATCATGGAAGTATGATAGCTTAGTTTTCATTCCCTTTCACTAAAACAGAGGAATATTGAAGAAGTGGATGGATGTCAGCATTACAAATCACAACACAGAAAACAAAGATATTTTGATTGCTTTTTGAAAAGCTTAAGGACTGTTTAGAAAGAAAGGCAGGATTAGAATGGGTGAAGAAATCTGCAATATTGTGAGATTGTGTTTGGTACAGGAGATGCTAAAGAGCATGATAATGAACACCTGATTCTTTCAGTGAATGTTTTGTGTTAGCACAGTAGGTTGTAAAAAAATACACCCATAATCCAACAATATTATCTAGGAGTCTAAATAGTCCAACAGGACAAAGAAATAGCTCGGAAGCAAGGAGGCAGAACACTTCTAGACAGGTAATTGCTTGGGTCATAAGAATCAATACTATCTGCAAGTTACTGAGTTTTTATTTTGGGAAAATATTTACTAGCTTTCCCTTGTTAATACTTAGTATGCAGTGGTTTCAGCAGGACAAGAATATTTTTTGTACCTTGAGTAAGAGCCAAAAATAATTTAGAAATATCTGGTATTTCTAAAGAATATGATTTTCCTAAGCAATATTTGCTACCTTGATAATCAAATAGTAAAAGGAAATTTTTCACTTTTTTTTCAACTTTGACTTTTATTTTTGTTGAACAATTGGTATTTTAAAATTCTTTCAGTTGTGGATTACTTTCAAACTAACATAAATAAGAACAGTTCCCTTTCAATTTAAGTAATTTTATTAGTGATTACTGTCTAATTACAAAATGATCGAGTTTTAAATTGAGGCACTGAAAAACAGTGAACTAAACTTCATGTTCAAAGTAAAAATTAACAAGTGACAACTTCTGAGGTTGATTTGATAAAGTCATAATCTAGAGTCCCCTTTTTCATCTTCTGTTGTTTCATATCCTGAGTCTGAGTTTTCCTTAAGCTATCTGAACTGAATTGAGCACATCAACATGTTTTAATGGCATAATATACAAAGTAGGTTGTAAATACAGGAAGGTACAAGGCCAGACAAGGCAGTAGCAAAAGTCAGGCTTCAACATTACAGCTTTCAACTACTCTTTTGAAAGTTCAGCAAAGCAGTGTACAAACTGTTTGGAACTGAAAAATTCCACTGTGAAGCTTCTGTGAATTTAACCTGGTTCAGAACCACAGGGCAACTCCAGATTTTCTGCACACCAGTGCTGGGTCTGCCCCCATGTAAAACATAGCAGTGCTGGTCACTCCCTTGGAGCAGGGACCATGATAGTGCCACAGCAGCTGGCACCAGGCATGGAGGAAGCTCTCTTCTTCTCCTTGTCCTTCCCTGGTGCAGAGCATGAGGAGTGGGAATTGCAGGGCCGTGTGTATTTATGGCAGGGACAAACAGGCACGGTCCTTGGCTCACGAGTGTCACAAATAAATGACAAGTCAATGTCACTTTCTAGTGGCGTCCTCCTTCCAAAGGGAAGTCTGCTTCATACAGGGGTCTTTCCTGGATGGCACTACTTCTATAAAGAGAATGATAAAAGACACACTCAGAAGCCTCAGGATTTGTCCCATTGACAATATTTCCCCCAAAAATCTTCAGCTATCAGAGTATGCATACATAGTTTCCCTCATTGTAAAAGGTTAGATTTCTAATTCGCCTGGAATTTTCATATCCTGCTTGGATAGAGTGAATGTTAAAAATCAGAAATTAGTATTACATGATTCAGATAAAATCCTTTCAGGCCATTTATGTGGTAAATATTAATAGCTGTAATATAAATTACATTTGCTGCCTGATTGTACTGTAGAAACTGCCTTGTCTATACCAGACAATTAAATGCATCAGGCAAAGACTTAACTGGCACTATTAAACTTATTACTAATCTTTGACATTAGTAATGTTTTTCTGAACTTTTAGTCATTTTATGAGCTATATAAACACAGGCAGATCCAGTCATTTGCTTTAGCTCATTCCTGACTTCTCAAAATTTTGAGCTCTGATTTTGTAATCCCTTTTAAAATAATTTTGAAAGGTTTCATATTTATTTTTAAGAATGAAAATTCTTTTCAAACATAATAAAAAAATTTTACTTGAAATCTCAAGATAATCTGTTCATTTAAGGTAACTGATTATTGTTTCTAGGGAGATGCATAAGGGTAGCATATTACATTACATTGTACATTACATATGTACACTGAAAACAAAACCTTAGAGGATAAAATCTTTAAGACTGATAGCAACTTAGTTAATACATTCTAATGCCACTCTAACAAACTGCTCTTTAAAATTTCTAAAATATGTCAGCAAAATATGTTCCTTCCCGGTGTGTTGAAATATGTATGACAGGAAGGAGTGAAATGGAATGGCAGAAGATCTGATTTACTCCATTTCTTTATACCTGTGGATAATACGACAAAGTTATATAAATAAATGGCACACTGCAGAAAGATCTAAATTTTATAAGCCAATCCAAGAAACTCCAATAGTTTTAGTTAAAATTGATGGCTTTTTCAAAGGCCGTTCTATCATGTCTGTAAGTATTGCAGGCAGGTCTTTTCATTGATGTTTTTAAACTGAGATATGTGCATTTTGTCTTAATGTCTAATGTCCATAGATGTATTGTATTTAAAAATTATTAACCTAATATTACATGTAATGGGTCATGCATAGTGTTTTCCAGATCATGAAAACCACCAGATCACAATTACAGGTTATTCCAGTTATTAAATGAGGTAGGTCACAGTGCTGCAGAGTAAGCTCATCTTTAATCTAAATGATCTGAAAGCTACATCATCTTCTCTTAATACATATGTGCATAACTCAGCGACAGTAGAGCAGAGTGGAGAAGCACACAAACACAAAACAAGCCTATGGTGGGTGCAGGAAGAGATTATGTGGCCCAAAAGGATTATACTTCATATATTTTCATCTGTATTTTATGTGGTTTATTTTTGTTCTCCAGGTTCTCCCTTTAGTACAATTATTTTCAAAGTGTTTTATCTATTTACTTTACAGTAAATGAATCAAAAAATAAACAGTTTTTTCCTGTGAATTAATTACAGTTGAGCAGAAATATATAATTAGCTTTTAAATATAATTAATTAATTATTTGGCTATTATTAAGAAAGAGAGACAAATAGTACGTAGCATCATGTTAGTAAGAATTGGTTGTCTTCTATGTCCTCTTTTGCCCTTAAGAATTTACCTCATTCTTAATGGTTGGATGTATAAGAAGAATATATAACTACTTACAACATCCTGAGATGTAGCAAAACCAAAGAAATAGCTTGAATGGGCATCACTGCTGAGATCCCATGAGATAAAGCTATTTTTGTAGAGCTGTTAATCACAATGTCTAAAGGATACAATGGTGGCACAAACCTCAGAGCATCCTCACTTCTCTAAAATCTTCTGGTGGTAGTTCTTGTAACTCAATTGCTCCAAGTTAATTAGAAGTTTAAGGACAAATGTTTTCAACAGCAAGTTCTCAAAATAAAGTCTATAGAACGGATTCATAGCCAGTTACACTGTGTATGGTAGTAATTACAGAACCTCTCTCTCCTCTGATTCCTATAACTCAGCAAATAAACCTAACTCCTTGGTGCTACTGTTGCCCTGTAAAGGGGTTGTTTGCATCAACACTGAAATGGTGTTGCTCTGAGTCCAAACGAGATTTGTGTTCTAGAACACAGACTGTGCCCATTGCATGTGCAATTCAAGGTGTTTCAAAGCGATCAAGTTAAAAGATGCATGGGGCCATAGTCTATCCTGAATTACACCGGTTCATGCACAGTGACACAGACATACAGGCCTCTGATCCAGCAGAACAAATAAGTGCCAAGGAATGAATACCCTGATTTGGCTGGGAGGATCTCTACTTGTTTTACAGTCACTAGTAGAAAAATCTCTTCTGATCTAATGAGAAATGGTTTCCTTCTGAGAAAAAGTGCTAACTGCACTATTTTTATGTGGACTCTGAGTTAGTGAAATGTGAAGGAGTTGCTGAAGATGAAGCTGAGTCAACAAAACTCATTGCATTCAAAATATACTGCCATGTGGGTGCTTTTCTCCTGAAATGTTAAGAGCTGAAAAGCTAGTGCTTTTATCCAACATGCCATCCAGTCATCTAAACAATTACTTGCTTAAAGCAAATGACATCTAGATACTGGAGAGAGATAAAGTTAAAAGTAATTTCATTAAAAATACTTTTCTTCTCAAGAAATGATTTGGTTTTTGAAGTAAATTGAACATAAATGGTAAGAGGGAAGAAGAAAAATGTGGAATTTTATCATACCATTTTAGGTTTGATTATGTCACAGAGAAAGCAAATGGCAACAGAGTAGAAAGGAATCTAATCCATAAAGGAAGAGATAAAGGTTAAAGAAGTCAACAGTAATTAAATGGTGATTGAAGCTGAAAGAAAATTGATCTGTGTTAGCTGAAGGCCATTCTTGCCTTTTGGGATGTTATGCATCAGTGAAGAGAGGAAAGAAAGGTTTTTCTTGTTTTGATATGGAAATATATGTCACATCTTCTTAGCCTATGGTGCTGTGACTCAAAACTGCTCCAAGTTTCTGGTACACTGATTCTAGTGTCCTACGCATGCTTGTGGGTATTGTGTAAAGATAAGATGCTCTAACAAAGCTTGGCAAGGTCAAAAGGCATGGGAGCTTCAGCAGTTTGCATGTGGTTTTGTCTTTGGGCAAAAAATAGAAGCAGCCTGAAGCAAATGAATCTAAACAGGCGTAGCACTGACACATCCATGTAAAAGCTGTGCAGTATCCATGACTTGGGATGCAGTGATCCACCTTCCATTCAGTCAGTGTCTGGCAGTTTGGACAATTCTTCTGGAGGGATACTTGGAGGCACTGATATTAATTGATATGATAGGAACATATATTGCCAGTGAATGATATGGATAAGTTAGTGCTGCTAAAATACTTAAAGATTTTTTTTACATTAAATGCTTCAGAGGCCGCATTTAATACATGTCTGCCAGGACATGAAGGAATGAATCTAAATATGTGACTAATGTAAATGCTGTCAATTACAAAAGCATAACTAATGCCACTGTAGTTTCCAGGTCAGGTGAGAATGCACTTCATAGAAATCTTTCATTTTTCTAAAAATCTTCTAGGCACCAGGGCCTTGTAAAATGGGCCACAGACCCTTTTGTGAGATGTGGAACACAGACGACAACCAAGGCTCTGCACTGTGTACAAGAAAAGCTTGTGGCAGAAGAAAAAAAAACAACTATTATAAAGAGCTATAAATACAGCAATGTTTGTTGGTTAGAGACCAAATCCTATCATGATTATTTTGTCACAATCTCTGTTGTCATCACTGGGAGTACTGAATGTGTAATGAGCCTATAGAGCATGTTTTGGCCATAGCTACCAAGGTTCATGAAGTAAGTGGATTAAAACAAGAAGATCAAGTAATTTGCATTACTAAAAGAATAACAGACAGCCACTAAATGTTCTGAGCTACAGTTTTTATGAGCTTTTTGTCACTAGAGAGAGCTGTAGATACATACAATTAATAACATTTATGTTAAAAAATACATTAATTCCTCCCTCAGTGAAGAACTAGGACAAATAACAAATAAAACATAACAACCTTTTCTCTCATAAACCATGGCTGGGAATCTTTCCCTTCTGTAGTGAATATGGCCCAAGCAGCCTGCCATCACCCTGTTAAAGCTTGTCAAGTATAACAAGGATATGAATCATTTGAGATGTCCACTTCAAACTTCCATATGTAGGAGATACAGGGTAGAAACATTTTTCATGTACTTTAAGACCAGGATGTCAGTGTTTGTGTTTTCTCTAGTTAAGATGGCAAGTTTTCACTTCTATAATTTCTTGGTTTTCTAACATCTTATCTGTAAATTGAAGCCATTCACTCAAGCACAAAAAACCCCACAACAACCCCAACATAAAAAACCTGCTAAATAACGGTTCAACAAATGACTATGAGCTTGTTTCAGTTAAACGTAATTTTAAATTTCCAGTGATTTCTGGTGGTCAAAGAAATGTTGCTTCCTCATCACTCTTTAATGATAAGATGTAAGTAGACTACTGTATCCTATCTACCCAGCCACTCTAGTTATAGGCTTCATTGTGCTGCTCTTTTTCCTTCTGCAGATTACTTCGACCACTCCAGTTATTTCTTTAGCTGCAGCAAAATCTCCTTTGCAGACCTTAGTGTTGAAAGCCCAACTTCTAACCAGTTTTTAGAGCACCCAGTCCTTTCTGCCTTGCCACAGTTCACATTGAATTCAGGGTATTCCAGAACCTATTGCTACAAGCATATCCACCATCTTTTCCTCCCATGAGAAAGAAATAATAAACACATGAGCTATGAGGTCTAATTAGGATTAACTCAACACTAAGTTACTCCACTCAGAGATTAAAACACAAGAATATTTTAAAATGAAACTTGGTATACCTAGGGCAAGTGAGACATGAAAATCTTACTGCTCTAAATTTTAGGCATCCTGAAACTTCAGGTATACATTTCTCTTGAGGCTATCTAAGAAGAGCACTGTGTAAATGGAGATTGATGTGCTGGAACATTTCAGGCAAAGAAGGTCATGTCCAATGCCAGCAGCTGGGTCAAGCATGGAGGTGAGGAGGGCTCTGTGCAGCTCTAGCACAGGAGACTTTTGGCCACCCTGCACAGACACCACGCAGTGCAACTTGTTTATTCCCTGCCTGTCCACCACTACAGCTGATCACGGGCTCACTCCTAGCTTGTATCAGTGTGCAATGCAATTGTCCTTTGAGGTTTAAAATAGCTCAAATTTGCTATGCACAGGTGGTTTAGGGCTGTACAGGGAGTACAAATGATCCACAGCTCCTCTGGCATCAGGGTTTCAATTCATCTGTCTAAATGCAATCACCTACTGGGCTGGCAGATACATCTGAGCTGTCACCGTGGGCTGGCTGTGTAGTCCATGGGATGTACTGTAGACCTCTAAAGTGGGTCAGATGAATCATTCCTCAGAAACTCTCTCCTCTCTCTGATGAGCTTAAGAGGAACTGAGGATGACTAATTCAGATGCGAGCATCTACATTGCAAATGTTTAAGGTTAGGTGATGCAAAATCCAAGCACCAAGATGAATTAAAATGATAGGCAGCAATTCAGTGGGAGTTTTGAGAGTCTCAGTAAAAAGAAACATTGGATTCAGGTGCCTAAGTAGTAGTCAGTGATATAAATCTCTTTGTCAAATCAGCCCTTTGACCTAAGTTCAAAGACACACAAATATAACTAAATTTGGACCTTTGAATGAGAGGTCCATTTCTCCCCTCGGTACCTCAGAGAAAATTGCCAGAACCCAGGAGGCAGCACAGCAAGGCTATCTGGACCCTGCAGCAGAGCCTTGGACCCTAAACAACCTTCTGAAGACCTGCATTTGTACTGCTTCTGTCAGAGGACTCAGACTTATCCTTTGTGTCTCTAAAGATTGATGTCTGGGCAAAATATAATTTCAGTATGTCATTCTGTCTTCTGACTCTGCTCAATTCAGTTTCAAGCTGAAAATCCACAGAGTTCTGGCCAAGTCCTCACCGTGGTCATGGTGTGTTTGCATCCATACCTCCCTACGTGTTCCCTAAAGAGCGGGTTACAATGTTTTGTGGACTGAGGAAAAATCAAAAATACATTCCTTTTTGCCAAAGTTCTTCTTTGTACCGATTCTTTGAGCTATAAGGATGGAGTATGTCTCTGCAGCTTGGCAGTGTTCATTTAGGGGGACAGCTGAGTGCTGCTGCTGTACCAAAAGCCAGAGATGTGTACTACTGAGTTGTCATGTAACAGAGGAAGATGCAGGTGATGAGACCAAATGTGAGACCTCCCTTCCAAACTAAATGTGCTGTCACTAGGCAACACTTTTAAAAAGCTGATAGAAAAGGAACATCTTCAACCAGAAGAGATGAAAGAGATATTCTCCAAAAATAGGCTATCTGACTTTTGATTAGGACATGGATATAGACCTGAATTACTCTTTCAGCTGTTCTCTGTGCAAAACCACTTTTTGTAGGAATTATCTGTGCCTAATACCATATAGTGGATCAATTAACATAGTTAGATAATCACTCATTTGTATGGCATGAGGTCATCCTTCTTCCAAAAACTGAAGCCATATCCATAGTAAGGAAATACAATAATAAATTCTAGAATTTTGAAGACAAAAATGCAGAAGGATCAGCACAACAATTGAAAATATATTTTAAAGAGTAGTACTTTCTGAAACTCTGTAGGAATACTAGTTGATCCTGATACAAGAGAAAAAAATCAGAAAAGTTAAATTAATTATTTGCAGTGGTGGTCACTGTGGAAGCAACAAAGGACTTATACACTCTGAAGGGAGTTTTTTTGCTCCATTTTTTTTTTTCTTTTTGTTTGTTTGTTTGGGTTTGGCTTGGGTTTTTTTTTAGTGGGGTGGGTAGAGCATCTCCTTGAAATTGAAATTTCTGCAAAAAAGGATAAGGAGCAAATGGTCAACTGAGAACTAAAAAAAAAAATTGCTAAGAGCAGATGTTATTCAGCTTGTTGTTCTAGGATAATGCAAAGATGCAATAGTGGAACTATTAGCAAGGGTGTGTAATTTCTTGCCTGAAATTGCCTTAGCAGCAGGACTGAAGAGTGACAAATGGGGTGTCAGTTTTAGATCCAGGGAAGATCTGAGGAACAGCAGGCCTACAAGATTGACATCTATACAGGATACATCAGTAGCATGTTTAATAAGAGTAGAAATAATGCACATCTGGAACTACTCCATGTCTTTGTCTGTGGAAGTATTGCTTTATAAATGTAGAGTTCTTTAAAAAAAATTTAAAAACATGTAGATAAGGGTGACCTGCTTGGTACAGCCTACTTGGATTTCCAAAAAGCTTTTTACAAAATCCCTCAGTAAAGATACAGCTTTTAAGAAAACTAAACATATGTGGGATGTTTAAAGGGGAATTTTTGTTTAGATGAATATCTGAATGAAAGACAGAAAACAGAGGCTAAGAGTAAATGTTTAGTTTCACGCTGAAACGAACTCACCAGAAGAATTCTGCAGGGACTGTTTGATATATTTAAAATGTTCTTCAAAAGGGATGAGCACTGAGGTCAAGTTTGCTAATTATGCTTTGTTACCCAGAATATCAAAGGACAAGGTCCAAATGTAAAGGACTCACTAAGCAACTGAGCAATAAAATGGTAAAGGAAATTCACTGTTAATAAATGTAAAGTGATGGGCATGAGAAAATTTGAACTTCATCTAGAAAATGGTGGGCTCTGAGATAATCTCACCACTCAGGAACAAGACCTATGTGTAAAGGAGGGTAGCTATGAAAGTGTCATATAAATATTAATTAGTGGTCAAAAAAGCAATTCAAACATAAAGAATCGTTTTGAAAGGAGCAAAGTGAAGAACATCACTATCCTGTTATATGAGGCCATGATCTACCAATGTCCTAAAACTCTACAAATTGTGATCTCCTTGTCCCAAAATGGTTTCAATATATCTAAACAGGTGATGAGGCCTGAAAAAGGTCAGATCTGGAATCAAGAGCTAGATAGAGAATGTTTACTTGCAGACTCTTCCAGTGTTAGACCTAGTGTGTGTGCAGTGCAGGAAGATGGAGCTGAAAATAGTTAAAAGCTGAATGTGAGGCTTAATACAATGTACCATACAGCTATGTACATGCTCTTATTTTTTCAGGGACACGTTTACATCCACTGCTGGATGCAGAAAACAGAGCTACATTGACATTTGATCCGAAGTAGTAAGGTCATACTTATATTTTTAAATTATTCACTGTTGATATGTGTTCTGAAGTGGACAGTTTGTAAACTTGGGGGTTTGAGGACTGTAAACCTCTCCTTGGGGTAGGCAGCTGGTGGATGGAAGTTGTGAGAATTACTTTTTGTACAATAGCTCCAAAATCAGTTCTCCTTTTCAGCTTTTCAGAAATACTGTTGGCAATTTCACACTGGAAAAGGCAAGGATTGAAAATACGTGGAAAAGAAATGGCTCTTCAAAGAGATAAAAGGATATCTGATGGCCAGGATCAACAGATTGGATGAGTTGCAATAAAGTTTGCTTCTGAGGTCTATCTAGATTACTTAGTTTGTATATAGATGGAACATTTGGCTATGCAATAAATGCATGTGTGGTGTCTTCTGCATGCAAGTCCAATATCAGCAAAATCCAGAACCATGTGTTCTTCTTGTGAAAAAACAGCCATATATTTTCCCAGTCAATATAAAATATTCTCCTGGATATCTCATCTTCAAATGCCTGTAACGCTCCACTGTGTTTCACTTTCCATTTTAATGAAGTATAAGGTGCTTCTCTTTCCCTGTGCCATCGACCTCCTCACTTCAACCGAACCAAACTTCTAGAAACATTTAACTGCATGAACACAGAAGTTGAAAGAGGATTCTTTTTAGTGTTTTACTGTAATTCCATACTTGCCAATACTGTCCTTTGCTTTTGTCCTAACATTTACATGATGGTGTATTTGACATTAGAAATGGAAAATACTTCTATGATAATCAGTTGCAAACCATAACCAGCTACTTGGAACCATTGTTTTCCAAACTCTGATCTAATGCAAGTAATTCCTTCTAGAGTTCACACATAGAAAAGAAATATATACTTAATTTTGAGCACAAGACTGTTCTCAGTGACTGTAACAGTGCTGGGATAACAGAACTCCCCAAATTTCTGCCCAGAAGTTTTTATGGCATGGGACCACAATTCCTTTATATTTTCACTTGTTGCATTGCTCAGAAACCATATATTCAGGGTTTGGCTCTAACTTATGTTTTCCAGATTCTTACAGCCTTATTTTATGGGGGGATAGTTTGCTTTGATATGAAATAAATTACCCTTTGAAGAAGATACCACTTACCACAGTTGTTAACTACTGATCCATGTAAGGCCAGGAATATTTGTTGACTAAGCAGGATTTCTTGATGATAATGAGAATGACTTTTGTCATATTAAAAGTCTTCAGTAATAAATCCTAGACCACATGAAAGAATGGAAAATACCAATAATTTTAGTTTCATGTGTTTTTTATAAGGATATAGGGAAACTTAGCTCTGATTAATTCACTAGAGATAATGGCAACAAGTAGAAAAAGCAAGTTCGAAATAGTACATGACCAAATTATCTTGCATCCAAACATGATTCTAAATGGAATGTGGTGAGTAAATTAATCCAAATTAATCCTTGAATCCAAATTAATTCTGGTGAGTAAAGCAGTTAGTACATGGTCCCCTTATAAAATGATAAGCTCAAAAGTTTCTAACAAAAGGAAGTGTTACAACACAATCCTTAATCATGAATCTCATTGTCAAAGTATGTTACAGAACACAAAACTATAAATAAACTTGGAAAATAATTGCACAGATTAAGGGCAGAGTCCACTAATTCCTATTAAAGCCAAATACTTAGATATCTAAGTTTCAGCTACTGTAGTCCATGATTCACAGATTGCCCAAGGACCAGCAGTGAAAGAACCATGGGAGAATTGTCATCTGAGCATCTTTTCCCAGACAGTGTCAAAGCCAAAATAATAAGGTTTATGGTCTCCTAGTTACAAGGAATATTAGTCAAAGTTTCTTCTAAGTGTAAATAGAACAGGTCTAAATCACTTCTGTTAGGTGGCCAACCACTGGGGAAAAAAGAAAACAACAAAAAAAACCCGAAAAACCAAACTAATAACAACAAAAACCCAACTGAAACAAACCCAAAGGAAAAAAGGAAGACTTTCAACAGTTACCTGAACAATCTTTTAAGGACAGGCTACATCCTAGGTAAACAGTTGCAATACCCTAGCTAAGCAATCCAACATTTGCAGTTAATACTACTATTCATACTAACAAAAAATAAAGGGTTTGGGTTCCCCCCACTCCCTGCATACTGACCTGCTCTCCTACTCTAAGTGTTTTTGGAGAGCAATTATGACCTAAATAATTGTTTTGTTCTGGAGTTAACTCTTTTATTCACAGTGGAACATGCGTGAATTTTACAGTTCTCCACCAAAAAAAAGGTTTTTTTTGTGAATAGTTGGTGAAAGAAGCCCAAGGAAAATGTGTACCTAATCCTATTAATGGACTTAATTTAGAATTATTAAAAGCCTTGATACACAGGATTTAACACAATCTTTCTAGCAGGGTGTGATGTAATCTATTTTTGTTCCTCAGCTAGCAGATGGCTTACCTTTAAGTAATTTCCAATATGTTAGGAGATCAAAAGCCATCCTTATGCCATGGAGGCAGTAATCGTTTCTCTCTGCTGGGGGTTGCTTGGTACTGTGGTGGGGATATGCAAAAGCTGCTGGCATTTCCAAGCATAGAAGGCCGACATTTCTTCAGACTTTGAAGTTAATAATCCTTCAGAAGTTGAAAAACTGAGAGATTTTCAAGCCCCTTTTAATGTTCTATCTGCCATGTGCTAAAGTAAATATCTTTAGGTACTCACCGTGGACCAGTGTAAGGCAGTGCTGCACGCCCGAGCGTGGGGCGCGTGCCGGCCCGCACGGGGCACTCTGTCCTGCTGTGGCAGCACTGCTCTGGTGTAGAGGGTCTGGCTGCACCTACAACACCACAGAGAAGCCCTGCTCATGGCCTCAGAGCATCCCCGAGCTGCGCTCTCCTGTGCCCAGTCTCTGTTTGTGGAAGCACCATGCCACAGATTCACTCTGAGCGCTTCCTCTCTGTGGAGAGAGCGTTGTTTTGTTTGCAGCCCAAAATGCCTGTTAGCAGTTGGGTTCAGACAGCAAAGGGGAGGTGATGAGGATTGCTCATGACAGGGTCATTGATAGTACAGTGCACAGCTTTCAAAGCAGACACATTAAATTGCCTGGTATCTATCCCTGTACCAACCCGAGAGTCATTTCAGTACAGACAGTTCTAAATCCCCCATGGAATCACTATAGTCCAGCTGCGACAAAAAGACCATCCTACCTGGGAAAGAAGGGCACCCATGCAGCAAGGAGCAGTGAACAGGCCAGAGCCCCATTTTGGAGCAGGAGGTTCAAACATTTTGAATAAAGGATGCCAAGTTTTACACAAATTTGCCTACTAGGCACATTTCTGGCTTCTGATCTTATTATGTTTGTCTGGTAATCACAGTTTTTGATCTTCTTAAATTTAAAATAGCAGTTAACATTACACTTACTCTCTCAATATTATTTAGTGGTTGGAAATTTCTAATCAACTTCTACAGACAAAAGGTGCAAGAATTAGTACTCAGAAATACTAATGATAGGGTCTGTATTCAGGTGTTGCTAATACAGACTCATTAAAATATTTACATAATATTAAGTCAACTCTGAAATTAGGTTAACCTATACAAAGGCCTAAGATTACAGAAATAACTTCAGGCCATTTCATATTAAATTAAAAATAACACTTGAGTTAAACATATTTATTCTTGAAATTTTGAGAGAGTCCCACTACTCAGGAGTAAGGTTTTGATAACTGAACACCTGAAAAAATGTTTGCTTTTGCCAGCTGTAGCTTCTCCACAGGTGCAGAAAAGGTTTTTATTGCATTTGGATTTATTCAAGACACTCATTCAAGCTGAAAAACTGATCACATACTAAAAAAACAGGAAAGCTTGTTTTTTACTTTCATTCTATGAATAAAAATTGGGTGATAGAGACTCAGATGTATTTGTTTAAACTCTTAAAAAGTAGAATGTTGAGAAAACCTGTAGGGCATTAAGAAAATGCAGGCTATATTACCATACTTGATTTTAACACATTTTGATAACAAAAATCATAAGTTTCCAGAACATTCTAGTTACCAAGAAATATTTTGACAACAGTTTCCCGCAAGCATCCAAAACCAGTTTATAGGCCACTCTTGCCCCGAAGAGCATTCATCTGGTTGGTAGGGAGTATCATAAACTGTTTTATGAGCATAGGACAAAGCCAAAAAAACCCCAAAAGAGAAAGATGCCATTATGCCATAATATCATCATAAAAATCATGCATAAGACACACCCACAGCGCATCAGATATTGCCTGGGTGGTTTGAGGTGCCCATGAAAACCGCCTGGAAGTCACGGCAGATGTGTGCCTGCTTGGGGAGGCAGCTGGGTGCCCATGGGCACACCACAGGGAGCAGACCCCACTGCAGGGTGCAGTGGGACTGAGCTGGGCACAGGGGCAGCCCTGGCTCTCCATCCCCGCACCCAGACTGGCACAAAGGGGCCGGGGCTGCCTCGGGGCCCGTGGCTGAGGCCGAGCTGTGGCTGCTGTGGCCGCACGCCTGGGTGCACGGGGATCAGGAGGGCTCATTAGCCGCTCTCTGCTGAATTCAAGCAAGTGCAGAAGTCTTTTTTCACTGTTCAACTCCCCCAGCAGGAGAACTGACTCAAAGAAAGGTTAGGGCATGACCACATCAGGGTTCCGTAGTGAAAAGAAAGAAATTATACTGAAAGCATGGCCAGGAGTATCACCTTGGTCCAATTTACTTCTGCCAAGGTTGCAGTGAATGAGGCAACAGGTTCAATGTGTTCACAAGCTCAGGAATCAACTTCGTCTATCCAAGCATGAATGTGAGGAATATCAAACATATCTGGGTTAGGGTTCAGCAACTGATTGCTAGGAATGGGAAAGAAATGTTGCCAAGGATACTCTTTATTTGCAATCGTAAAAAGCCCCTCATAAATAGTGTACTATTTGGGGCATAGAGTAAAAGTCTGGTTTATTTGGGAAAACTAGAGATAAAGACATAACAAAACAATAGTTGCTGATAACCATTTTTTAATATTAATTTTTGCAGTAAGAACAGGTTCCTGATATCTTGCAACAGTGTCAGCTGGAGAAGCACAGCCCCCTTACTCAGAAGCTTAGAGTTCTCACCCAAAAGCCTGCGGAAGCCTAGGGAAAAGCAGTGGGCTCAGCTGTAGCTAATCCCATCCTTTTTCTTCCTGACTTAGTTTCCTGAGACAGCAATTCTCTGTGCATGATTTACCCATCTTCTACAGGACTTCTGCAGCTGGAGTGGTTGTGCACCAGCTCCCCTTGCAAACCTTCTCTATCTGCCTCACTGTGCACAAGGATTTCTGACACACTGTGTTCAGGTGACCTGGGTGTATCCTCCTACGCAGCTGCTGCTTGTCTTCCTCTGTGGTCTCATCTGTTTGCTTCTCTTTTTCTCATATTTTATACACATCAGTAAATTTTGTCCGATGTTGTTCACTTGCCAGTTTCCAGAGCTGAAAAACTATCTGATTTATCCTTATTTTTAAGTTAGGAAACTGAGGCTCAGAGCAGGAATGTGATTTATTTAATGTAAACAAAGATTATGGTGCTGTAGTCAGTAACCTCTACTTTCTCCCTAAGCTCTCCACTTTTAATAAAATAAGCCTTTACTTTGACTTCAGTATCTTTCTTATTAATGAGAAACCTACTCTTAGGGGAAAGCTAGAATTAACTTGTAGTCTCACTGGTCAATGCTCATAAAAATGAAATATTTTCATTCAGGTGGAATTTAATGATAGGTTTAGGCAACTAATAATGTGCTGTGTGACCACAGAAGGAAAAACAGTCAGCCATCCCACATTAGGAGTACACCCTTGCATAATCAGAGGAAATCAAGTAAGATTTTCTTCGGTGGCACATATCATGCAGGAATATCTCGTGCATAGCAGTCCCTTTCAGGTAGGGCAACATGGGAAATCAAAAAATCTAAGTTAGCAATAGGCATCTGAGGAGGAGTATGAACCTTGTAGCCATTAAAATAGAAAGGAAAAATCTTCTCTCTGATTTGCACTTGCATTTCTACTGGGTATTCTGTACACTTTCCACTAGCTAAGATGGACTGGATGCCCAAAGGAAATAAACTGAATGAGTCCACAGTAAGCTGTAAACAGGGAATAGCCAGGATCCATGCCAATTAAAAAAATGAGCACATCCTCAAGTTTGTAGCTCAGTGTCTAGGATTCAAATCCCTGTCTGAGCACACATTTGCAAAATACAGACATCTCAGCAATGCTTCCCAGGTATACTTGCTGCTTCAAATATGAACTGAGAAGAAAACTAAAGCTGGCATATTAGCAAAAGCAGAAGACACCAGTTTCTTCCTAGCACAGGTCAGGGAACAGTTTTACACTAAAATCTCTCTGATACATAATCCAATGCAGGCCAGTGGTACACAAGCCACCCCATCCCATGGTGTCTGGACATAAAGGGCTTGTCAAAATGAATATGAAATGACTACTATGTGTCTGTATATGTAGAGAAAAAAGCATAGCACAGCAGTGACTGCACAGCACTTTCTATATTCCTACTGTGCACTAGGCAAAGACTTTTCAGTTCATACATCATTCACAACTTGCTACAGGGATTCCACAAAGCNAATATATTTATAAAGAAAATATTCTGAAAGTATATCTGCTGGATGAGTAGTCAGGGTCAGGGGCACTAACAGTACACAAAGCTTAGCAAGAAGCAAAATAAATAAGTGGTGAGACTGCCCCTACCTTGTCCAAGTCACTAAGAAGCAGAGAATTACTTCTGACATCATGGTGTATCTTCTCAGAATAGAGACAACAAGCAACAGCAAAAGCATTTTCTTCCTCTTTCCCCATCAAGTATTTGCACCATTTGGCATACCGCAGGAGAGGAAAAGGAAGAGAAGACTGCATATAAGAAACTGTGGGGGGAAAAATCAACATCTCAATATTCTCAAATATTAACCTCAAATTCTTATTTAGGCTCTTTTATAACATGTAGAGGGAGAGAGGCCCCTCCAAGGGCCATATCTTTCTCCTGTGTACAGAGGTGTACACCGATGGACAGTGGATAAGCACTATCATGTTTGCTCTTTGGACAGGACACTCACCTTCTTGACCCGGGACTGAGCCCAACACCTCTCTTGCTGAAAAATTATCATCTTTTCTACAGAAAAGTGTCTGTATGGGGCATCCAGGGACGTCTACAATGTTCTTATTCACCAGAGGGTATGTATGGACAGTGAAACAGAATAAGAGTCCTTTGTTGTAAAAGCAATTCAGAAGGCAAATTTGCAGCTAGAATGTTTGAATTCAGTGGCAAGATAGATCAGATTAATATAGATCTGGATAATAATTTCTGGTTAGACCCTTTTTTTGGGGATTGAAACAACGAAAGGAAGGAATTCTTCGGTGCAAACAATTTGTGAAGCAGACAGAGTGCAATGAAGAGAAAATGCACCAAAAATTAACCACCTTTTTACTTTCAGTTCCCCCCAATTTTTGTTAAGAAATTACAATGATATTTAGTATCATTAAGGGCTACAGGTAATGCCTGTTGTTGTGTTCCTTGGGGCACCATCCTAAATCCACTATTTAAGTAAAATATGCTGAAGAGAATATTTCGAAGGGCTTCATATAGAGTTTATATCATTATGGATTCTCTGCCATAAGCAGTGGTTAAAAAGTAGCTTATAGATAGTATATTACACACAAGGCAGTGCTGCAGCACAATGCCAAGCCCAGATTTAATCTAGAAATGTGTTTTAACTCTGAAATGAATACTGTAATGCAGACTGCCTGCTAGTTCAGTTTCAACCATATTTTATCTCCTGGGGTTCTGAGCTGATTGTAGCAGAAAAAGGTGCCAAGACAGTCTCTGATATTAAAATATATGGGTTACATATGCACCAAGTTTTATATACAGTTTAGACTTAAATATCAACAGCATAAAGCAAGTTGGGATGTAAACTGTTTTCAGATGTGTCTATGGGCTTGAATGGAAAAGAAAATATTAATGGTATTCAAACTGATGGCAGTCAGGATCCAGAAAGTGAACTACAAAGTTCTGAAGGGGAGCTGCTGTGTTTCTCAAAAGCTATAACCTTGACATTGAGGTTAGCTCTATTTCTCCCTTACACAGCAACGTGTTGCATTATGGCTGTCTAAATATTCCTGGAAGCGTTTCAGAGACTTTGTGACCCAGATGTGGATTATGTGCAACACTAACTATGTACATGCTGGAGATGATTATGCTGGGAGCTTTCAGATTCCATTCTGCACGTGTAGCACTGAAAAGAAACTTGACTTGTACTTATGAAATTCCTTTTGACCGTAAGAAAAACAGAAGGAAACCCCCTTTGGAGACTTCCATAATGGGAAACAGGAAACAGGGCTGTCGAGTGGAAAGTTTGCAGCACAGGAAAAACAATGGACTATATAAACATAAATGTCATTATCAGATACTCTGCAGTGGCCTTGCAATCGGTCTAAAGTTGAAAATATGCAGTGGTTTGTGTTTTTATTCAGATCTAAAGATTTCTTTATGGGCTATTTTGGTTCCTGTTTAGCTCAAGTGGTATTTTGATACTGACAAATGTACATGGGTCAAAATGCAGGGATAATGATTAAAAAAAGACACGATGAGAGTTTTCAGCATCTTGGCTCATTTTTGCTCCTTGTTTTTTGTATCTTTACAGGCAAAGCAGTGAAATCGAAGCAGTTATTGCAAAGATTTCTCTGGTAGCAATTCAATGAGTTTCAATGATAGCATCTAAATAGCAAAACCAGGATACTGGTATTTCAATGTTCCATCCACTACTTTAATTTCTCTACAGGATTTATAAAAGGCCAATTTTTTCATGAGTACTGGATACTTTGTTCTCAGGACTGTACTGTATCTTCTTGCTTAGACCTCAGTCAAAGACCCTCTTCCAAGGCTTGCCTCAAAAGAAGAAAACACGGAGTCTGCCTACCTGATGCCTGAGGACTACAGAGGAGGAACTTGATTATTTATTTGGAATATTTCTACAGTACACCAGAGGTCAGTGATGGTAGATATTCTGATCACAGATCCTATCTAAAACTATTTTAAAACCAGTCAGCAATTTTGAAGGAGCAAAGCGCCTTTGGCTCTCAGGTGAAAACAAAGCAATCTCCAGACAGTTTATGCTACAGTACATTTATAATTTATAGCCTGTATTGCAACAAAATTCTCTAGAACAGAAAGGAACCTAGCCAGAAGCTGCCCTGTTTTAGGTTCAGAGAGTTTTACAGAATAACTTTATTGCCAGTCATCCTACTGAAGTAGTTTTCTAGTTCCTTTACGCTGATCATAAAAAAGGCTCTAAGACAAAAGTTTTATCCTTGTTGCACAGGTTTTGTGGTACTGCAAAAGGGAAAGGAAAGGCCTCTGTTTAAATATAAATATTTATATTGATGTGGTAACTAGTGCCATTAACAGCAATTGAACCAATACATGCATAATTTCAAAGTTTAAAAAACATGCATTTTAAAATGCCTCTTTCTGTGCACTGCTTATAAATTGAGAGTATCTTGGGCAAATGCTGTAAACACCAGACTTAGGTCAGATGAATTCTACTCCTCACTTTTCCATGCCAAGTACACCCAAAACCACAAGAGGGTCACTTCCATGGTTTCATGGTTTTACCCTGAAAAAGGTTAAATTCAGCTCAGCCTTCTCTGTAGCACTGGCTGTTTTCTTCAGAGACACTGAGGCTAAAGATGGAGCAGGAGAGGTCAAGCTCTCTTGCGGCAGAGCAGCAGGCCCTGCCCGTACCAGCACTTTTCTGAGAGCCTTTTCTCCACAAGGAGGGACAGCTCTGCACACCGAGTGCACTGTGATAGCATTCAGACCAACAAATGGTACGAGAGGGGCTCTTTGTGTAGAGTTCCAATGGGGTTTATTGCAGCCACCCACTGAAGGGGTCCAGGGACAAAGAGAACAAACAAGGGTCCAGGGTTAAATACCACACAGGAGAGGGCAGAGCATCAGGTCTGAGGGCCAATGGGGTGAGGGAAGAGAGGTGGTGTGGAGGCAGGACTAAGGGATTATGTCCAGTCAGGGTCTAGGGTTGGAGTGACAAGGAATGGGGGCCAATAGGGGAGCAGGGAGTAGGGAACATTGTAGATCTGGGGAGAAGAAAGGGGATGACATAACAGGAGTATATTAATACATTAACACCAGGAACTGTAGGAGAGTGTTTTCCTGATCACCCTATTTTTCAGAGGGTGAGACAGGTACCCAATCTCTTCCCCGGGTACCTGAGCTGGAGCCTTCCCTACCAACTCCTGGGATATGACATTCTATTACGCACTTGCTGCTACTGTAGAAGGTATTTGTGAAAGAATATATTCTTCTCCAGGTGGGATATGCACAGTCTGGGCTTTCCCTGCCTTCAGTAAGAGATGACTGCCATAGCGAGAATTGGATATTGCTGTTGGAGTCTCTAAACAGACTGTGATATTGATTAGACATACTGAAAGTATAACTTATCTTTTATCTTTAGAGATACTTCACAGGCCTTTTATTATTCCTGTGTTTGAAATCATATAGTCGGTATACATCAATATCTTCTACTTTGCTACAGACAACACTGAAGATTATTTTAAGTCCCCTTTGCCTCAAGAATCAGAAATTAAAAACTTTTTTGCCCTCTAGAAAATTATCTATTTCATCTCGAGCAACTTTACTGGCAATGTTCGGATCTGATAATCGGATTACAACCATGTTGAAAGATACACCCTCAAGTGAATGAGTAATGTAATTTCTGTGTAACACAAAAGATATTTTCCCAGAATGGTACCAACCACTCTGGATGATCTCTCCTATCTTCAAATACTGTGATTTGATCAAAGCCGGTTGGTTTAATAAGAACGAGAGTGAATTAGCTAAGTGGAATAAAAAAATAATTGTTTATCATACAAATATTAAGTTTGCCCTTTCACCCCACCGTTACTCACAGGGTGCTTCATCCATGCCTGGGAACTGGCTTCCAGCATCCCAGTATCCTGTGCCTTGGTGGGCACCCCCAGACGGGAAGTCTCTGCTGAAGGAGGTTCTGTTTTCCCTGGCTCAGCTAGTAGGTTTTTCACTCCCTGTGCCTGGAAAAAGGTCTTTTATCTGATACTCAGTCACACTGAAGCTCAGGGTTGATCAAAAATCCTCTTCCTGGCTTCTATTTTCAGTTTCTTTCTTTTTCAGAGCAAATGAGGAACTGATTGGGTATGTGAGGAGAGCACAGATGGGGCATCTGCCCTTTTGGTCACCCCTTACTCCACACTGTTCTGGATGGTTCTCCCAAAATAGTGGTTTAAAAGAGATGATTATGCTGTGCATAATCACACAGAAAAGGGTTTCAATTTGTCAGAGTATTCTCTGCATTTTCTAGCTCTGCAGTTTCATGGAGGTTTTCCTAAATGAGCTGTGGCTGAGTGAAGTACAAAAATTAAGTGCCTCTCTTCAGGATATAAGGTGTAAAATTAAAGCCATCAGAAAGAGGAAACCATGCTTATAACAACCAAAGGCTCAACTTCTGTCAGCTCAGCACAGAGCTCTCTCCACCATTGTCTGCCCTTGGAATTAGATTCCAGTTGCCGTTTTCTGAAGTACCTCAGTGACTACAGCTTAAATTTTCCTTATGTATGATTTGAAAAGCCTGGCTATACTTTCTGTTCACCCTAGCCACATCATTTTCAATGACTCCTTTATTCTGGAATTAATGACAGAGCATACTTTGTGGCCCTGTTGTACAGATCCTAGGAACAAATTACTTCAGACTGCTCTAGTCATTGAGGAGAGATAGGACCTCCACAGCATAGTTCATCTTTCCTATCTTAAACAGCTGTTTTAGGATAGAATAAATCATCCTCTGGAAGTGTCTGTCTCTCCCCATTGATAATTAAGGGACCCTAATGAGTGGCAGAGAATAACCACCCAACTTCAGAGGTATAAGATGAAGGCCAATGGATCTCATCATAAACTGGAAAAGAAACATTTCACTTGGGCTGCATTACCTAACTGGAAGGGGACTCCAGAAAAATGTTAGCAGTCACAAACTTAGTGTCCTCAAAGAAAAACTGCTTTTCTTTAAGGACTGTGGAAACGTGTTATTGAAATGCTACTTTGTTAATACCCTATAAGTAGAAAGAAAGAAATATCCGAGGGAGAACATTAAATACAAGCTGGTAGCTGCAAGGGGGAGGAACCCCAAGCTATACTTCTTAACTCTTAAGAGATTCCTTTAATTTGCATGGTAGGATTATGCTAGAAATAAGTAAGATAATATTTTGTAACTCTTCATAAAATCAACAGTAGAATAAAAATCAAAGTAATCAAGGCTTTCATTTCACAGCATAAATTATTAGGCATATAAAGCCATCTGGCATCCTCCACCCAGTTGGAACCCAAGATAAGATTGTATTCCTTTCCTAGAAGTGGCTGGATCATGTATGCAAGTTGGTGCACTGTGAGAGATGTGGTAAGAGAACCTACAATGGGGCTTCTGGTCAGTAGCGTAACTGCTAATTCGTTATGCTGAAGTACAAGTCCAAAGTGTGGTAAGAAGTCTTATGAAATTTCTTCCAAAAATGGACTTGTTAGCCACAGGAGAATGATGTCTCCCAGAAAATTTACTTTGTTCCCTCTGCCCATCTGATCAGAAAAAACAACTTGTTTCACAAGAAATTTATAAAAAGGAAACACTTAAAACTTAAAAAAAGTTTTCAAGAAAATTAAAGTGAGGACAAATAAACTCGGAAAAAGAATTTTCCTCCACTGTATGCCAGGTGCTTTTATAGTTAAAATCATGAATCTCTCACCATGAAAAACAAATGACGGAATAATATGTTTGTAAGGTGTTGTACAGATTTGCCATCTACCATCATTACTTGATTTATTTTTTTTTTTTTTGCTTTTAAACGTACCATTATTGCAAGGATGTCAATACAGCTCATTTTCATTATCCAGTGGGAGGACTGGCAAAGTTGAGGGAAATGGTAATTCAGAGAGCAGTTGGTGACGTTGCAAGTGAGCTCATTTTTAGTGTTCAGTGCTGCTCAGACACACAACTTTTACCTGTTCTGGGACAGGAAAGGTTGTGCATGTATGCAGGAACAAGAGATGACTTAGAGACAACAAATGTTTTAGAATAATTCATGTTAGGAAAATGCAGGAGAAGGAAAATACCCAAAAGGCTTGCTAATTTAATGTCACACTTGTTTTTTTTAAGAGAAAATTTGCAATGACTAATATTTTACAGTGATTAGTTCAGTCACTCTTTGTAACATGAGATAAGAAGCTTTCCAGTGCTGAGTTTTCCATCCTTCACCCTTGAGTATCTCCTTCATCCCTGAATATCGGGAGTGACTGGATTCCCTGTTGTCTTGAAAGATCACTTTACATTTGGCAGTATCTTACATGCTGTCTTCATCAGCTGAAGCCTTAATAAAGCCATCAGTTCCTCATATAGGCAGATGTGTGCTTTAGACTCATTGTTATGCAAAGGGTCAGTGCTGTTCCTTTTAGATTGTTACTGCCTTGAATTAATTTTAGATTATTACTGTCTTGAAGCATTGCATCAGGCAAACTGTACTGCAAATGGATGCATGTATTTAGCAACTACCTTATTGGTTAAATATTAATAAGATATTCAGAGTGCACAGACTGAGCTAAGCACTTGAAATATCATCAAGGAAGTGCAGAAGCTAGATGCATAAATAAAGTCTATTGGATTGTCCACAACATAATTGGCACTGCCACTACCTTCTTAGGTATATCCAATTGCTTGAAACGGCACATCTTTGCCAGTACTGGATTTTTTCATGGAACCATATTTCCTCACCTTCACCCCCAGTCAACAGTAACTATTTAAAACAAGAAGAAATACTTTTGGGTTTTTTGGCTGGAATTACTGTTGCCCCACTGAGCATCACTGGAGGCATCAGGGCCATGGCTGTGCCCAAGGAAGATCTCTGCTGCAGAGCTTCTCTCTGCAAACTGAGCCCAAGGAGTCTGTTCTTCTATCCAAGTGAAAAGAAGCAACAGGTGTAGTATCAAAGACAACAAGCCCTTGCCACCTTCATCTCTGAGAAAAACAGCAGCATAATGAAGATAAATAGGAATTTTACAGACAGGTAATCACATGATAACAGATCCTTGTTATTTAATACCACCAGAGCTATTTCAAATAGTGTTAGGACTTGTCTGTGCCCACCAGGATCAAGTTCTGCTAATCAGTGATCTGTAAATGTGCATGGTTCATTAGGGCCCTAAGAACAGCTGCCTGTGTCTGCTCAGGATCAAATTACAGGATATTATTAACTTGGATTCTATATCCGCTTCAAGGCTTTTGTTACAACTAACTCATAATTCCTTTTCTTCTTGGTTTCTTTTTTTTTTTTTTTTTTTTTTTTTTTTTTTTTATTTTTTTTTTTGGAATCTTGGGGGGGAAAAAGNNNNTAAATTGTTCTGGAAACTAGGAGAGCTAAAGACTAAGGTTTCTGTTTTACCTGCTTCTGTTCAGTATCATTTTAACATACATTCAAAAGAAAGCTGTAAATATAATGTTCATTGTAACCAGTGCAATAAAAACCAGAATAGTTTCATGCCTCTTACACATGTCTGTGCTCCAGCTTTATAGCTGAATTGTTGTAGAGGAACTACTTAAATCTACTCTAATCTCCTACTGCCTGTAAAATATGTAAAAATGCATATGTAAGAAAACCCACATTGTATATTTCAGAGTAAGCTTTCCAGTTTACTTTGGTAACTTTTATCTGATAAAATAATGCATTGGTTTGGCTATTTCTGCATGACTTAACTATATTTCCGGAAACATAATGCTGAAGAGCTCCTTCCCATGAACTCTACTCTAATTATGGTATGGGCTGCTTGGTTTTAAAGGCTTCCAACTACATTAAGAAATTATAGAGCATATGTAGAAAAAAAAAAAAAAGGGATATTTTACTTTTTTTGAGGAAATTTGCTTCTTTCTACTTTTTCTTCTTTCTTAATACAAAAAAAGTGATTCAATAATTCAAAGAAAAAGATTAATTCAGAATTGATGTCATTTGGAGCAGGAATAAAAATCAATCAACACTTCGGTTATCATGATTATTATTCTCCCAGGGCACCTAAACAATCCCAAACTGGATTCATGAATCATTTAGGCAAATAATAATACCCAAATTCAACAGTCATTATCAATAATTAAACTAGCAAAAAGGTAGAAAATAATGCTCTAACAGAGCTATTTCTCTCTACAGCAAATATGAGTTCATAATATGTTTTACTCATGTCAGCCATTAGGCAATTTCTGATTAATAGATTTTTTTATTAGATACTAGGCCTGATGGTTCACTGCTGTTCTTTTAGGCAGATTTCTTACATTGAATATCTTCAAAATCTACTTATTTCTATACATGGAACAGGATTAGGTTCCTAAAACAGCTGGATATCCTACAACAGCTTACAAAATAATAAGATTAATTCATTAAGATTAATTAGTAAAATATTAATGCAAACTGCAAATATCTGGATATAGTATGATGTTTAAAATATGGCTCTAAGTTAAAAATCTGTTTTTGAAATAAACTTTGTGGATATTGGAGCCAAAAATCCATCTCTTGTAACCAGCCCTACTAAAAATCCAGATCTGGTGTACACCAGATATACAGGTAGCATTCTAAATGGAGTGGCTCTGACGTGAGGCTGTCAATCCATACCTAGACACCAAAGCAAATGGATCAGTTCCCTCCAGGAGACATTTGTAAAACACCTGTAAGAGGGGTGGGATGGGTCCCCTCCTCATTAAATGAGCACTCTTCCTCTGAGTCCATTAACATACTCTAATAGAGTGATGCTTCACATTTTAAAAAGTCCTGAATTTATAAAACCATTTCAAACTTTAAAGCCATAGAGGCAAAGGCTGCCTGAAAAAAGCAATACATCCATGGAGCTTTGAGGTCTCATTTATGGAGCCCAGTTCTGTTTCAGGGACTTGACTGTCTCATTTTTTCTGAAAAAGCTTTTACATAGGGATGACTTTTGATTATGATGGTAGGACATAGAAGCCTGAAAATTTTGGCCATACCATTTAGCTTTCTATAGTCTGAGTCCAAAAATGTTAATGCTCCTGCTCTGGCATGGATGCTTAATAATATAAGTGAGCAGAATTAAACACAGTTGTGTGTGCTGTGCCCTTAAACCTCTGGCTGTGAAAATGTGTTCATTTTTGCTCTGTATAAATGATGTGCTATATACATTTTCCTAGCAAAAGACAGGCAAAATAATACTCAGATTTTAAACAATTTCAGATTATTTTTGCTCAAAAGAAAAGTGCATTTGTCTTTAAAACAGGAAGGTGCTGAAGACTGCCTTTGACAGAAACTGCTTAACAGGACCTCTCAGATGCTGACACACTGACCCACAGTGCTTGGCTGCAGGTACTAAAAGCCCCATTTGAATGTTCCTCTCTAAGCATTCATGCTTGCAAGCAGCTGAAACGCCCCTCAGGGGCTGCCAGAACAATCTGACAAGACACCAGACCATCCCCAAAACAACCAAGAGCCCACACACTCCCTGAGGGTGGTCCTGGTCTGGCAGGGTCCAGGATCTGGCAGGGATAACAGGATGCAGAACCCCACTTATCCTGGGACACTGGCCACTGGAAAAGAAGAAAAAAAAAAAAAAAAGCCAGGTGGTATCTTTCTGGTCAGTTCCCTGATGATATCCAAATAGGAAATCTTCTTTGGCTAAATTTTCTCACTGGTATTCAGTTTGCAGCCCATGATGGCAATTTGGATTGAGAAGAAAAAAAAAAAAAAAAGCTGAAACCAATTTATCACTGGAGTATTATATTAAAGCAAAACATACAAAAAAAATCCTTGGTAGGCAAATTAGTTTAGTTACAATGTCCTGCAGGTACTGCAGAGCTGGAAGGCATGTGGTTTGAGTTGGGATGGCTTTCTCCCAGCTGGAAATGTTGCCACAACAATGGGAAGTGGATTGTGGGTCATGTTCTATAAAACAAATTTCCATTCTGGTTGTAATAGTTTAACACAAAGCACAGACAACACACAGGGCCAGAAGGGCAGCCTGGGCAGTGGTTTAGAAACTTCTGAGCTGTGTGAAGGCACTTGCAAGCTGTGTGAGGGAGGCAACCAACAGACTTCTCTAAGTATTTATCAGCACGACTGGAGAAAACCCATCTCCTCTGTCCTTCTAGAGGTTATCTCCCTATAGTTAGAAGATGTAAAGGTTGTACATGACATTTGCATGCCAGCTATTAGGGTGAAAGGTCCCATACTATTAAAGCCATAGCACTGAAATTGTTGGCTAAGCTGTGCCTTGGCTGTAAAATTGGGTAAGCAATAAAAAACAATGTCCATGACTCCTTTATTTATACATGAATCATTGCTTAGCACTAATAATGCTTATTAATGGAAAAGTATAATATCAAGCCAGCTGATAAGAAAAGGTGTGTTTCAAAGGCTTAATAAACTACAAATTATTTCTCTGAAACAAAATACAACACATGAGGTACTGATGGTTTTTCACAAAAGATTCATTATTTAGCCCTGTTCAATAGCTGCTATTGAAATTCTGGCAGGACCTCAGTTTTCTTTTGCAACGCTGGGGAAGAATTAATGTTGGAATCTGCTGGCAGAACAAATCATAGCAATGCACTTGATGTATTTTTCAAAAGCATTCGCTTTAATATAGGAATCTTTCTATCTGACATCGCTTAGTGAGTGAATGGTAATTAAAGGTAATCATTCAACTCATTTAGTGTAATTTTTTAAAAATTCTTTTTCCAACTGAATAATAGCCCTGCTGTAAAAGGGAATGTTTCTACACCAGCTTGTTTTTGATAGAGCAATAACAAGAGACATAACAAAATGCTGTGATGAAAACAAAGTCACAGCTCAGAGCCTTTTCTTGCAGCTTTTCTTGCAGCTGTGGCCCAAATTATAGGCCCTTTCCACACACTTAACTCTAGTTCTAATTTACCGTAAGTAGTTTTACCATGGACATCTGGAAATATGTGATTTTTCTTTCATCATATTGATTTATATGACTGTAATTATGACTATCATGGTGTCTGGGAAAAATACTAGTTTTCCTGTAACCTGCCTGGACTTGTTATGTTGTACAAGCTCCTTTTTCCAAAGAAAGCACATCTGCATCCTGGCTCCTTTATCCTGTTGTCCTGTCTGGTCTGTCCTGAGCATGCAGGAGCTGAGGCACAGAGGGACAGGCAAATATGTCAGGCTGCCTGTGATGATAGCGGCATGGGTCATCACAGGAAGGCTGGTTGGATAAAAGCTTTAGATGTTTCCTTGTAAAAATGTAAACCCTTCTGGCCCCATGAAATCAAGGCCAAAGAAGAGAGTGGCTCCTTCAAGTTCCTCTATTCATAGCATTGAACAGATCCAAACATCCCCAGGCTCTCCAACATTTGTATTCTAAATCCACATCTGGACACAGCTTTTGCATTATGGACTCATTTCTGAGTAAGCAGAAGCAGTGGTACCCCACTGACCCAACATTCACAGCTACAGTCAAAGAGACATTCAAACACAGCAAAGACAACTCCCCGTGCAGTTAAATTCCCAAAGAAGGGACTCAAGCTGCTGCTTTGGAAATCTAAGAAAGATTTTCAGATGTCCCAGTCCTTTGCACCAGCTTGCCAGTCATTTCTTTTCATCATTAAACTCAGCAAGGATTATTAACACAGGAACTGGCTCACCTTCAACTGTGTAAAAAAATGTCCTATAAAAATTGCATTGAATTCTCTGAAGATTCAGGACAGGAACAATCTCTCCTAGTGTGAACCTATGATCTTTATTGTCTTTAAATCAAGAAAGACCATTATGAGAAAAGATTGGTCTGGGACTACTTGGGGAAACTGGAGCAGAAATTCTGGTATGCAGAGCCTTCACTTCTTACAGGAAGCAAACCACTCTGCTGTGAGAGCAAACCATTAGAGTTTATTTGGTTTAATTGACATATTTGCATGTTTGGCATGAAAGAGCATGATGTGGGTTAATTTTTAGTCTGTCTTCCTGTGAAAAAGAAATTCATATGGCTTTGCTGTTTCCATCAGCATACATTTTGACTTTGTCTTCTGGGCTTGGACGTAGATCTATAAAGTTTTTGTGAGCTGAATGACAACACCTAGTCACTGAATGAAAAAGATACTATTTGCCCTAGTGAGGGAAAAGAATCTGTGAGTGTCCTCCCCTTTATAAAATGCCTCAGAATCTTGGTGTGGGACACTGACCCTTGGGAAGGCAGGGTCACTGTTTACCCACTACTCACAGAACAGCCTGCTTCTCTAGGCAATATTTAATGCTGTGTTAATAAGTTCTGTTTGCAAGTCATTAGAATCTTAAACCTCAGGAACTGGGAGCTATTGGAGACTCATTCAGAGCCAGTTGGCTCAGCAATGTCCTCCCATGGGTGGGACTTTATCACCAGGGGGATGAGCAGAAGATGATACCTGTGGCTTCTGTGCTCTGACAGGTTTTGTATCAGTTGTTCCATGTCAGTTGTTGATAGATAGTCCAGATTCCTAAAGAAGCACAGCCATGGGATAATTGCTATTTGTACAACCGCTTCAGTTTCTGCCAACCCACGCCTTGTCAAAACAATTTTTCAAGATGTTACATATTTCAACCAAGTTCACAATGGGGTAAATTCTCAAAGATCATTAATTTCCTACAAAGCAATTTAATTGGGAGGTCNTGCCAGAGTCCTGATCAAGTAATTCCTCAGGCAAGGAGTTCCCACCTTCCTGGATACCAAAGGCATGAATACTGTGGGACCTGCAAATGCTATTCCACACTATTTCTCTGTTCTTTACATGCACAAAATACATCAAGTAAGTGGAAAGTGGCTGTTTAAAGTGGCTAAGGGCATCCATTAACTTGCCAGTTATACTTACAGCACATCTAAAAGTGGTTGCTGGGATAACTAAAATGTTTATTAGCAGAATATAAGAAGAGAATTTTATAAAATGTTTGCTTCTGGACAATAAAAAGGAGGAAAGGGTGATGATTGTACTTCTGAATGTCTGTAACACAAAAGTTTGCTCAGTCCCAAATCCCAGGCCATTTGTAATGTTATATAAATGTCATGCATTCCATGCCTGAGTAGAAGTCAAGCTAAGGATACATGACATCTGCTCCAGATGAAAGTAATTCATGCTCACAATGTAATTCCATATATATAACAACTTCCTCAACTTTTTTTTGCTGTTACCAAGAAATTATTTGGGGCATATGGAGAAGAATGTCAGTGTAACAGTATTGGCTTGTGAAGAGAGTTTGGAACTCAAATTTCCCTTATGAAGGTGAGGGTTAATAACTCAGTTACTACTGTCTTGGGAAGAATTATCCATTTGTACACACAGAGATAAGTGAGAGATTTTCTTATGCTGAATTGTATATTAAAAAATGTGACTTAGCGTATTTTACTTGTGCAACTAATTCTACAGGCTTTAAGTGGAAGCAATGCTGCAGCACTGTTCAGTCACAGCGCTCTTCATCAGCTCAGCACTTCCCAAGCACATGGAAATCCAGTCAACAGGTACAGTGCTCTGCATTATGGCTTGCCAGCATGTTAAGGACACACTCCCTCACAACATAAAACTTTGCTTGCTGGTATCACTGCCTGCATATTTTACACCTTTTATGTTACTGCAGTAGTTAAATCTATTCAGTCTTTCCTTTGGCACCCGAGTCAGTTAATCTGGAGACATAAATTCATAAAGGCTCTATGCTCATCTAATAAAATGTTAGTCTCTGCCCCAGTAGCATTTACTGCATCATCACTTTTCTTGCAAGACATGAATTTTTCAACAGCTTGTGAAAAGTTGTGAACAGAGTCTTAATTAAAACCACATTCAGCAGAAAGGTATCTTACATTATGAGTGAAGGAACGATGTGGGTAATATTAAGCAGCTGTTAAAATACACAATTAAGTCAAGCTAATTGTTATTACTGGCAGCCTCAATGACAGATGAGCAGTGAAATGCTTGACTGAACAGGCCTTTGGTCAAACAACTGATGTTGCACAGCTATTCTGCAGTAGGCTCCTGACCCTCATTGAATACAGACACGTAATACTGACAGTCAGATAAACAATGGAATTTGTATGAGTATCAAAAGCATTGTCCTTCCTCCTGTTCTTACTGAAACTTACCAGCTGGCTGAATCCAGGCTTGAGAAACCCTAATGAGTGTTCAGAGGTTTGAGGGACAGGAACCACAAAGGCAGTCTGATCTCCCCACACAGATTCACACCTCTTCCAGTAATACCCATTCAAAAACTCATGGCTGAGCTGAAACATAGCCCATTAAACAGACATTCAGTCTTGATTTAAGAGATACCAGAGATGGGTTTTCTGCATAATTTCCCAGAAGTTCTAGAGATGCTAAAAGTTTCAGAATACAGGTGACAAAGCCAACATAAGAATTTCTTGCCTTCCCTTCCCAGCCTCTGGCTACTTCTGCTCACTGTGATGTTGCTCCCTCACTTGTGACAGTACAGCCCTTTGTAAACACAAGCTATAAAACAGACTGCTGTAATGATTAAAAAAGTCCATGGGAAACTCTCAATTTGACTTAATTACCGAAGAAACGCTTTGTTAACTGCCTCTTTATAGACTGAGGCATTGCTGCAAACTTGATTTAGTCTTGTTCCACACGATTTGCAGTTACTTACGTCCAAGACATGTATAAAATGCCACCTTTCTGCTATGGAAAGGCTTTGCAACCACAACAGCTGCATAACTCTCACTCACTAAGAAGAGAGGGAGGAAGTTTCGCTGTAACTGTCAATTAACAAATTGCTGGAAGGCTGAAAATCTATCATAATCATTTAAGCAGCAAGCCAAGAACATGGGAGCTCTCTTTAGATTTAGAGAGTGAATTTTATGCCAATTCACAAGCAAAGTATTTCAGTCAACCTCTCACTTTTCAGTTTAGAACTGGATGTTCTGGTGCCTTCCCTCGGCAAGCCTTCTCTGTTGACATCCTAGGAGCCTTTTTGAGTCTTGTAGGAACCTAAGGAAGAGTAATTTCCCTACAGAGTCGGGAATAAGCCACAGGATTATTTTTCAGCATTTGAGCCTACCTGGGAGGCAGGAGTTGACAACCAGTTCCAAAACAAAACCAGGCCTCCTTTTTTCCTTGGAGCTCTGTGTGACTTCTACACTTGGTGGGTTTTCACATCAGCTGATCTGGCAATCATGCCTGGAAGTGAAATGTCCAAAGGAAGTATTTTCTGCTTCAATCTCTGCTCCTTGGCCAGCATGATGACAAGGTACCTGCACTGCCTCCGTAGAGCCCTGCTGTTCATTGGGAGCACCCTTGTGCATGGGTAAATGGGTTGTCATCAGCAGCCACACCAAGACACAGGAATTTACTCTTGAAGAAACTTAGCCTCTTGTCAAACTCTGTCTCTTTCACACCTCCTAGGAATGAGGATGCCTTTGTCTCTGCATCCCTGGAGGCATTTAGTGCATGCACACCCCATGGCTGGAAAGAGAACTTTTGTGTTGAGGCTAGTTTTGCTCTGAAAGGTGCTCAAATACATGGTGATGGGCATGTTGGAGGAACTGAACAGGACAGACTATGCTGTCAGCTCTGTTTGAAATAGCTTTTTTCCCAGTGAGGTGGTTCTGATTGTGCCTTCATCTGTGCAAAGACATTATCATTCATTTAATACAGCTTGAAGTGCAAAGATAAGAGTACGGTCTCCGTGTGGGGGATTCATCTAAGGCTGCAGTTCATTTCTGAACTGGTCAGCAAACAAGAGCAGTTACTGGAGGGAATACAAGTGAACAATATAGACCAAGCCTGATGAGATCTATGGATGAATCATTCTCTTTTCTAATCTCTTCCTTTAAAGAAAAAAGAAAGGAATAAGACTGGAAATAAAGCACTAAGAACTAAAGTTTTTTAAGAGTGTGTGCAATTAACTATTGAAACTGTTTGCTATGGTTTCTCCTTCATTCAAAGGCTTTCAAGCAAGGTAGAATGTCTTTCTAAAAAGGTTCAAATAGAATCAGCCTGGATGGCAGTATTCCTATATTGTGTGAGGGTTCAGATGAGATTTCTGTTACAACACTCCTGGCCTTAGAGTTCCCAGTTAGTTTCACTTTAGTTGCTCTCTCTCTCTGCATGGTAGGAAAAGGGTATATTGTTTTAATTACACATTGAAGTGATAATGTAGTTCTTAGGGATTATATATATATATATATATATATATATATATATATACACACACACACACACACATACACACACACACATATATATCTATATATACATAGTTTTAGTTGTAGACTCTAGACTCCTACAAAAAAGCTCCTATATCTCCATCATGTCTTTCCTTTACTTATGATTACATTTTTAACGTTCCAGCTCCTGTGACTAAAGCCAGCACCAAGAAGAGAAGGAAGGTCTTTGTTCTAAATTGACTAGGATTAAATATCAGACACAAATAAGCACAAAAATAAAGCATCATATAAAAATGCACAGCAAGGTCAGAGATTTTGATACATGTGTATGGCTCACATAATGGGACTTTGCTGTCTATCATTATCTCCTCAGCATGATCTTAAAAGGCTTGCATTTTAAATAATCCCTTAGTGTTTAAACTTAGGCACGTGATGTAATTTTGGACACCTGAAATTACTAAGAACTGCATTGGTTGGTTTGCATAACACAGGGCCACAGAGGAGGCTAATTCCCCTACATAATGACAGCAGAAAGACAAGTAGGAGAGGCAGGAGGCTCTTAAGTCTTACCAATACCTGTGCTTCACCATGGAGTTATTCACACAGCAATTCACTTCCCTGCTGTCTAATAGATGAAGCATATTTGCTTTTATTTTTATTCAGAAGCATATTAATTTAAGAAAGAAAATAAGTATGAGATTAAAACTTCAGATAGCCTGCACTGGTCTGTCTTTATTAATTTAAGATATGGTTACATTATGTTATCTGAGAATTTATCCCATAACACTTAATTACTTGAATAACATCTGTGATAGGCAACCCATTCCAAGAGAATTGTAGTGAAGCCAGGGCTACCAGTGAACCTTCCCCATGGTAATCTAAGTTACTGTTCTGGTCTATTTTCAGTATTATTTATGGCTGGCTAATTTGACTACCAGAAAGAAAGTACATAAACCTGGCCTTTAAAAGATCTATTCCAGATAGCAAATTATCTTGGAGGTAGCAGTGCTTCAACATTTTGTCAAAATACCGAGGTGGTCCTGTGGGAGGCTTGAAAATATTTTCCTCCCCTTTGAGGTCTTGTTTCTGCTCAGTGTGACCTGTACAGCAAACACTTTGAGACGAGGGTGTATAGTTTGAGCACACATTTTGAATCTTTCTGCAATTATAATAATAAGGATCTGGCACTGGTCTGTGTTTTCTTTCTGAATATTAATCCTGTTCATTGTCACTTGTAAGCATTGAACAGCATTTTAAATTGACTCATTAACTGCAATTTTATTAATAGCCATCCCAAAGAAAAGGCATGAGTCTAAGACAATTGCCTGCATCTACTTTCCAAAATCCAAATTCAGGACCCCTTTTCAAAAGGTCCCTATTTTGCCACGTTAGACTGAAGTACACAATGTGTGTGTCCTAACCTTCAAGTTTATCTGGAATCTACATCTGAATGTTAGGCTTTCAGCCTCTATATTTTTATGAAAAATTTAATTTTCTAGAAGGTCATGATCTAACAGCAGAACTCAGACAATAAATCTGGGCAGCTGTCACTATCATTTGGTCAAAAATAAATACTAAAATTCCAAAAAAGTGAGATCTAAAAGTTGGAAATTAGATAAAAAGAAAATGGAACAACAATAGAAAACAGTTTAAAAAGTGGTATGTGGGGTATTTTTTAGTGAATAAATTGTTAATGGAAATTTCCTCTTTCACAAACCGTTTAAAAATTATGGTAATTCCTTATTGTTTTTCCATACACTTAGTTGGGGGTTGGGTTTTGGGAGGTGGGAGTGGCTTGTTTTTTTAATGCTTAATGACAGTTTAAAACTCCTAGGAAGGCCTATAGTATGCAGTAAGGTCGTATTGGCACTGTTTTATCCTTGATTAAGAAAACACATTCATGCACACTTGAAAATTTCCTTACTTCAAGCAGTATTATCCAAGAAAACAAATGCTTTAGTCTTCTTGCATTGAGGGCAAAATTTATAAATCGATGCTTACAAAATTTACCTTGGTGTTACTGATATAATTTCCAAGACTGAGATATATCAAATGTCTCCTGAACTGCACCTCTGTTCAGTTCTTTCTTTTTGTTTAAAAATGAAACTTCTGCTATTGCAGAGCACTTTATCCCAGAAACACCAGCCATTTTCGCTTCCATTCTCAAGTAATTAATCTCTTTTAAAGGAAATGTTTAAATAAATGCTTGTGTTTTCATTTTCTGTTTTGGTTTTTGTTTTTTTTGTTTTTTTTTTTTTTTTTTTTTTTTTTGGGGGGGGGGGGGGGGTTTTTTTTTTGTTTGTAATNTTTTTTTTTTGGGGGGGGGTGGGGGGTTGTTTGTTTGGTTGGTTGGTTTTTTGGTTTTTTTGGGTTGTGTCCAGAAGATGTACTAATGCTGGCTATACAGAATAATCTGTCTGCAGCACCAAAGATCATTTGATCATCTCCATTCAAACAGAAACCAGTTATATACAGCACCCCACACATTTTCTCTGGGCACTGAAACACTAAGAAAACTTATACTCAAAGAAAAGGAGAAAAATAATTATTTGCCAATGGATATGTGACATGAAGAAACTGATTGTAAGCATATAACCACTCAGGAGACCACAGTAGAAAAATAAGGACAATTTGCCTTAAAACACATTAATGTGATTCATTAAATTTAGTTATCTAGCAGGTAGGTAACTAATGTAAATTTCATCAGAATTCCTTGATAAGCAATGGAGAAAGATAGACTGTTCCACAGTATATATAATCCTATTTCAATATAAATTTTTACAGTAGGTGGGATGAATAACACTCTAAAGATGTATATCTTCATACAGGCTCCATCCAGAGAGGCTAGATAATTTATTTAGACTAGGCACCTAAATTGCAGATAACTAAAAGTAAGGGAGTTGGATCTTGCCCTAAATGCCTAGCTGAACAAAATATTTCTCAAGTTATTTAGAAGATGAATGCCACAGTGCTTAGGAGGGCTTCTGATTATTCACAGTCCTTTGTGGGCTTTATAACCTGCTGTGCTTCGTCCAGGAACTGACACAGCACTTAGAAACAGACTGTGCAGAACCTGATATAGCACAGAGCAAAGCCCCTGTGAGCTGGATCTGGAGCTTACCTGGAGCTCCCAGAGGGACCTGAACTAACCAAGCATTGCTAAGACATGCTCTCAATTCTGCACCTTTGGGGGAAGAACACTTGTCAACAGTAACAGCAATAGACTTCCAATGCCCATGGTGCTGAGCAAGAAAGCACTCAGAGCCCTAGAGAGTGTTTCAGAGCTGCTCTTCCCAAATTTCTGAAGCCCTGTAAATAGAAGTACAGGGCTGCCACAACACAGCATTATTTTCTTTTGGGTGAGGTCTTCTGAGGGGGATTGTGACTCATCCTACTCCTAAAATAAGCTTGGCTAGATCCCTGAGTGGCACTGCTGGCTCAGCAGGACCACCTCAGCCTCTTTGCATTCAGACCATGGGTAATCCACACTGCAGATAAAATCCACAGTGATGATTGGTCCTATTGCAGCTTCTGCAGTCCAAATCTTCACTGACAGTCCTAAGTGCCCAACTGCTGAGGACCAAAACCTATGTGCTACACAAAATAAACCCATATCCCACTCTGCACTCCTTCTTCTCTCTCATCTCTGAAAGTATTTAAAAAGAATCCCTAAGGCTGAGGGCTTTTTCTATTGAAAGGGATTGCACTTGCTATTCTGCCTACCACAGAAGCTTTTCTTTTGAAAAACACACAGACCCACTGAGGGTCTCATTTAACAGTTCAGACTCATTTATTGATTTGTTTCTGTGGGCCTTAGACCCTCATAGCTCTTGCAATGTGTGAGGATGTATGGCAACAAGGCCTGCATGGTCCCTCTGTCTCCAGAAGGACTGCCTGAGGAGGTCTGCCTCAGCAACTTTGCACCAGTGATGGGCATTTCCTCATCACCTGGGAAATTACCCATATCATTTTTGCTGACATTCCCATGACTGATGCCTGACAAAGAGGAGCCTTTTCATTCAATACATTCATAGGGTACCTTCTGTGTGCCAATGTTGTAGGGACATTGTTTTTAAATGCCAGACTTGAGCTGGTTGAGCTGAAATTTGCCTTAAGCCTCAGGCTCAAGAATTTCCAGAAATACCTTTTACTGACTCAAAGTAAAAATGAGAGTGGGGAGAAATTATTCTTGCCCATGTGAAAAACTATTCTGTCAAGTCTTTATTTAGGATAATATCATTCTGCCACACTTTACCAGGAAGACTAGAAACCAGGCCTGTGGGAGAATGCCTCCCCATTCAGGATCACAACATGGAATTAGGTTACTTAATGGGCTCCCAGGAGCAGGATGGGCAAGGAACTAATGAAAGCAGTTTCCCAATATAGGTCAAGCTTCAAACAGACACATGCAGAGGTCCTATGTGAAAGCAGCAAAGAGAAACGTCTCCAACAAATATTTTGACAAGTTACTTTTTAGTCTTTCCTCAGCATTAGTAGCACTTTTAATAATTCATATAGAGGTAATGAAGACCTTACATAATGGGATGATTCAGTCTTATTTTTTTACAAATTTAGTTTTTACTGAGATTAGGAAATCATACCGAGACTCAAAGTTAAAAGACTGAACATTTCAGCAATTCTGTGTGAATACTGAAGCTGCCAGTGAGAGCTTAATTGTGTCCCTTTGGTATGTTTACATTATGATGGCCTTTAATTACAGAATCATGGACTTCTTCGTGGTGGGGTAACCATCTCTCTGTGACACTGCTAGAAATTTGCCGATTTGACATCAGAAAAAAAGGTTGGAGTTTTTCTCACAAAGCCACTCCTGTGGAGCAAGACAAAAGGAGGGACTTTCAGAAGGCTGTCATAGAAGGCTTCTGTCACTGACATGACTCAACCAGTCCTTGCCCAGCAGCTAAATGTGGACCTTGGCTTAGAGAAAGATAGGAAGCTGCATTTTGTATGTGAAAGAATGCTCTGAATAAGGCAGGGAGTATCTAGGAAGATGAGAGAAGGATTTTCAGATTGTCAAGAGATTAAGGAGGTTGGATACCATTATGGAGAGCTAGAATTTTCCTCCTTTTCCTGAGGAATTTTATCAGTAAAAATGGAGGAATGAGTTTACAACATCTTGGGAGCCTCCTAGCAGCAAGGAAGACAAAACAAAGCCACAGAAAAGTAGATGTACTGGCCGTATCTGCTTTTTATTTCACTATATCACATTCATACAAAATATTCTTGCATGCATATTCACTGTTTTATTCACAAGGCCTAACATACATGGTCATGGACTGCAGGGTCAGTCTGTGCTGACTTAAGCCTTGTGAAGGACACACGTATGTGGTGAAGCCAAAAAAATGGTGAACTTTAAGTTTCCTCTAAATGAAAGCTCATGATAGCATTATGTATAAAAGGACACAACAAACCAATTCTGAATTAAATTCTGGTTAAATTGACCAAGTTTTAGGAGAGTCTGTACTTTTATTCAACTGGTTTTTAAAATGAACTATTTTTTTCTTTTTCTACCAACATGGGCTTCCAGATTTTCTAGCATTCATGCATATCTTTGAGTGAACAGTTTTTCATATACATGCATGTTCTCTAACATAACCATTGTCACATGCATGGCTGCCAGAAGAATCATTGAGGAGGTGCAGATAGAAGTACTTATGTATGTTGATTTTCTACCCAGCTAATTCTTGATATTATTTGTAAAAGCCTTGCCCAGTTTCCAAGGGAGAAAAAAAACTAAAACCAAGACAGCTGGTGCCTGTCTCAGTCTGTGTAAGGATGCAAAACTAGGGAGCAGTCAGAAAAGCAGGGATGCTCCCTTTTCACTTGTACAAGTGGTTACAGGTTATTAGTCAGTCTGCCTGAAGCAGGAAGAGTTTAAGAATTCATCCAGTTTTGGAATATCACCTAGCAACAGTGTCTGGGAAACCACTGCTCTGAGGGTTTTTTCATTTTATTTTGTTTTTCAAATACAAGGCAAGAGTGTGCAAAGTCTCACATGAGATCAAAACCTAAGCAAATCAACATTCAGCATCCACCAAGCACTGTAACAGGATCCATAAAAATAGGCTGCCTTAGACTACTCAGATTATATAGAGAAATTATATTCCCCAAACATTTGTGCAGATAAAGTCAGTTTCACTTGAAAGTTTGCTGGAATTTAGTGCTGCACACAACATGAAATTAGACTTGATTTTTAAAATGCTTTGACAGAAAAAAATGCATCCAGGCATCTTACAGATTCATGTTGGCATTATATTACTACAAAAACAGAGGCTTACTGTAAAGCAGCAAAATTGAATTATTTTAATTGGAATTTGACCAGGACATGTTTTAAGATGTGATTTATGGAGAGATGTCTCTACCTGAATTAAGGTGCAAGGAAGATCATATGCCAAAGTCAATAGGATGGATTTATTTACCAGTAGAATGTTAGGTAGAGAGATAGAAAGAAGTAGGAAAGAGAGAGGATGGGTGAGAGAGACAGATTAGGCAGAAGATAGTCACCATCTCTGGGTCTGTCCTGTGGGTCCTTCTTCTCCTTGGTCTTCTTGGTAGGGGGTATTGAGGTAATTCAAAACATTTTGCTATTTATCTATTCAATTCTCTTATTCTATTGGTCATGATTACCTCACTTCTAATGCTAATTAATTCCTTTGAGTCAGTAGATTGTCTGAGTCCTGGCTTTCTTTAAGGTAGTGGATTGTGCCAGACCTCACCCCTACCAGAACTACCTTTTACCAAGTCACAGCTGACTTCAGCACAGCTACTGAGTTGACTTTCCTTGTGGATTCTTTGTGTCCATTATCAGTGTTCTTCCATCTCTGTTTACCTCCCCCTGGGGCTGAGATAATGCTCAGACAATAGTATCCCCTTTATCTTATCTCAAGTTCTCATCAAGTACCTCAACTGTACAATCCAAGTTCCAAGAATTCATGGAACCATATTGGGATGGGGGGAGTTAGGTTGGAGAGGGGTTGGAAAGTCCTTGGTGGTCACGGATGTCCCATAACTTGGGTGATCTCTGGCCAGCAGGATGGGTATGGACAGCTGCCCCTCCACAGTTTACCACAGTGGGAACCCTTGATGGAATGCATTCCCCAGGAAGTGCTAGCCAGACCTGACTGAGCCAGGGCCATCCTGCTGCTCCATTCCATGCTTATCTCATGGCAAAGTCCTTCTGTGGCCTTAGCAGTGTTTGAGACAAGCAATTGGGAAGTCCTTACAACATCCTTGCAAGTGAACTTCTACTACAAAAAATATTACTATTTTAATTCATAATCCTAAATATCCTGCAGAAAGTTTTTGGGATGGAGATGGCTTTCTTCCTCCTTCACTTGTCCTAATAGCCATTGGATTTTTTTAAAAACTGCCTCATTTGGGTTTCATTAAAAAAAAAAAAAAAAAAGATCAGACACTCCCACTAGGTCATCATTGTCCTGTAGGCTGCTGGAGGAAAGATGTTCTGTATCTATCACAGGATCTTCATGTGAGCATGATAAGGAAATATAGAGCAAATATTTGGTGCATTTTTTCAGTTCTCAAAACTTTAATCTTGCTTCTGTGTAAAAAGTAGGCCACATATTGTGAATGTCTCACCATTATCCCATGGAGACAAAATGTGTAACAGTGTGTTTTGACTTGTATGCCTGTAGGAGTTTCTGCATACTTTCCCTTTTTTCTTTCACATACACAGGCACTATTTATTCTTCAAATAACCTGATATATTAGAGGGGTTTTAAAACTACTGTGATCCAAAGAAGTAGTTACGAATTTGTCTGTATTGTTTATATGGCATATTATCATAATGAATTTTTCAATTAAATGTAGTAATGATAGCACACTGACAAATGAAATGCCTAGGCAAATAAAGAGATGCTTTGAAATGCAGAAATATTTGGAGTCAGCTGAGGGAGAATAAACAATTCTAAAGTATAGGTTTATGAGAGAGACTGGCTGGACCTTCTTGCTTAGAAAAGTCCCCTGTCCAAACCTACTCTAATAAACTCTAAACACACCAGGCCATAAAGCACTTGTTTCCGTGGGTTCAAGTGAAATCAAATGCAAGACACAGTCTCTAACTCACAAAGGAGAAGCTACTGGACAGTCAGTGGAATGTGACAAAACACATGGAAGTTTAGAACAATAATCTTCAAAATTGTGGACAGATGTAGCAAAATAAGAGCCAGTCTTTCCATTTATATTTGATTATGACAGCTTGGCACATTTATTCACATTTAGGCAGGACAGGGAGGCTTCCCTTGGTGCAGAACAAAGACAGTGGTGCCATCTTCCTTTTGTGAACTGGGAAATTAACCATTAGCTGCATCCACGCTGACATGGTGATGTTAGTGCCAATCCCACAGTGGTGCTCAGAGCCTCTGCCAAATCATCATCTTCTACCACAATGTCTACATGCCATATATCCTCCTCTCCCCAAAGTTAAACTTGATGTGACAAGTAAACTTTATACACAGGAAACCATAGTAATATTTAAGACAAGTAAGTCTTCAAATAGAGGATTTGTCTTGTCCAGCTAAACTTGCCTGTGGTTTAGACAGCTCTACCTGAGACCATGGCCCTCAATCTCTATCACCATCAATAGTCAGAAATAGACACTTTTATGACATCTGCTCCTGCTAGACAACTACTTTAAAATGAAATTAGTTATATCTAAATACGCCTATTTTCCCGTTTTTTAATAAGAGATTAGGTAACTAACTCAGGTATATATACAGAAAACCAAAACAATGGCATGTAGTCACATGCTGGCATTATTTTGCGTACATTTAAAGCACTTAATAGAATTTTTTGAGGTACATGGGCTCATATTTGCCTCTTCAGCCACTTTCAACATGTATGCATATGTATATATCAGAAACATTTTTCTTATCCTAAGAGTTGAGCTTCATTGAATATCCACATCTCCTGAGGTCAGTTAGTGAGGCGGGTAAAGAGGGAATGCTGGGTTATGCCTATAATACTTATTGTTATCACATTTCATTTCTCCTATGTAACTAGGGATCATGTGGCAAAACCAGGTTTTCTAATCATACGCTATTTTCCACTATGGCCCTTGGCCTCTGCTGTGCTGGTCCAAAAACCACACAGCAATGTTTACTTTAACATCTCCAGAATGTAAAACAATTCAAAAATATGAAGATAAAGAGGTGATATCACCAGCTAAATAGCAGAGTAATAAATATCCAATGATGTTAGAAGGCTTTCTGCAGGATACCATGGGGGAGTTAAATCTCACTAGGCTGGATTGCAAAACAGTAACTTCTTTAAGCTGAAAGAAAGAGAAGTAAATAAATCATCCTGGTGGCATTTATTTACTTATAGCATTTCTCTCAGCTGCATCCCTCTCCTTTAGTACCTTACTTTGCCAGTTTCCTGTTTTGATTATCAGGATCTCATGGAAGAGTCAAGTCTGGCAAAAACAAGAGGCAGACGTGGGATAGAATCCCTGGTCTTGTTTATGCCATGACAAGTGACAAGAAAGTGAAGGGTTTTACCCCTGGAAGGTAAAGCTCGTGTTAATTGTCTACTTTGAAATCACAGTGGAGACAAGATCTGACATCTTGAGACAAATCTCTCATTTGCCATCAGAATTTTTTCTGGAAGGCTCTGATGGCCACTGCAAAAAGTCCTACTTGCTGGAAGGCGCCTCTTGTGTCTTTATAACAGTCTTGCAAAGGAGATGCATGTATCCAGTCATTCAGCATCCAGCTTTTTTTCTCTGGTTCTTACTCCAGAGTTTTCCATCTGAGAAAGGCCTCAGGGAAGGACTGTTATTTTCTGAGAGGTAATTTAGAAAAGACAACCACAAGCAAAGAAGTTGCATCCAATAATGTAATAATTGTCTGTTAGTTGTCTCTTTACCAAAGCAAATTAAGCAACAGAAACTTCCATGCTTTTGTTTCGGAGAAAGTCAAGATAATTAGTTCTCTGAGCTTTCCAGGCCAATTTCCCCCACTTGTGAGTAGGGCTGTGTGCCACGGGTACTGTCAAAATACAAGCGGTATTTTAACTCATGTAGAGATGATTTTTTTACTGACTTCAGAGGTGAGAGAAGGGTATGGTCTCTGGGTGCAGGTACAGGGGAGACAAAGGGTAAAGGTGAAACAAAATATGTCCTTCTCCCTCCGCTGCCTGTTGTGCAGGCAGCTGTTGATACAGAGGAGAAGGGAGAAAGATATCTATTATTGTTCCCCCTTGTTAGATGAGGATGTGGATAATATCTCAGTTGAGTGTTTCCTAGGGAGGTTTGCATGCTGCACACTATTTTATCAGATCTGACCCTAAAGGCACAGCATGTATCTTGAGAAAGTTGTGTTCAGCCATGGCTGCTTGGACCTGTGTACTGATTATTTTTCAGGGACAAAGAGGATTAGAGGTGATAAAATCTTGCATTTCTGTACAATCATTCTTGAAGGACAAAAAAGACAATAATTAAGCTTCCCAATAGACCTGTGCGTAGTGAAGTAATATCCAGTAGAAAGAGATTAAAGGTCCTGTTTTCAAACTTGCTTCCCAAAGTATCTTTATTTATAGCAATTTTGTGCTTTTACATTTTAAAGCATTTGACAGAGACTTTTACCTGTCCATGCAAGGAGGATACAGCATGCCCCAGAACACATCTCAGCAATACATCTTCTGGGCCACGACCACAAAAAAAGCTTCTTCCCTCTTACAAAATTTATTCCAACTCAGAGAAAGGTTCATTGGTAACTGAAAATCCACCTTGAAAAGAACCTATTTTGAACTTAACTCTTGGAAGGTTTATTTAAAATTTCAGAGGAATGTGCCAATGTTTATTTTAGGAGCTCATTCCTTCCCCTCTTTCTGGCTAAATAGGATTTTTGTCTTGAGCAACACACTCCTCAGGCAGGGGGCTATTGGGCTAGTGAATCCCAACAAAAGGTTTGTGCTTATCTGGCTGGTGAAATCCTTTTGGCAGGATCATTCCCCTGACCTGCTGTGTAAAGTGCCCAGGACCATATCTCAGGATCCAGGCACTCTTTGACCCCCTTGTGTGTTGTAGGTGGAAAGACATAAAACATAACAGATAACATACAACTTGTCCTGAAAGGTCTCACTGATTTTGCATTCTTCTGAATCAAAATAACAAATGTGAAAAGAACATGATAAAACCACTCTTCATAGTGGGTTTTTTTTTCCTATGGTTACAGTGATCTAATCCTGCATGAGCTCAGTGAAACAGGTTGCATAATGTTTGGCTCCCCACTTTGAAGCCTGTAGCTATTACACTAGCTTCTATGTAATTTATTTCTGCTCTTTCACTAGCATTAGGTAAAGAAGAGGCTCAGTTTTCCATGCTAAAAGTAATTGTTTTCCATTGAAGAATTCCTTTCTGACTCCCTTCAATCTCATGGAATTACAAACTTGTAGGATTAAAGGATTTTCTAACTCTAATTAATATGTCTGATTACTAAAAGAATTGGTACAGAAACTAAGATTAAAACCAGATAAATGTATTTCCATTAGTACCAATGCAATGGAAAAACAAGGGAAAATAAAATGGAGCCCAGAGGAGGTATTTCAAAATTAATTTATCATACTTTCAAATTGCTGAGTACTAACGCTACCCTATGTCCAGATTTTGCAATCTGCTTTCTTTCTGTCTAGAAACAGGGGGGGCGTTTCTGAATTTGCCTGGAATTTCTACAGTTAACAGGTACCTTTCCAGCCAGATACTACTAAGCAGGCCATATGGAAATCACTGACCTGTTCATGAATGATATCTGACACTATGGGAAGTATCAGCAACATAGATTATATATATGTGTGTGCGTGTGCATGTGTGTACACACATATATATACCATGAATCTTCTTTGCTATCCCAGAAATGCTGCACAATGACACAGCTGCCCTAGTGAACAGAAGCTGCCTTATTAAAGACAAGGGAACTCACTGGGCTTTGCATATCACAGCCTGGCTTTTCCCAGGATAAACTTGTGCCACTTGCCTTGCCCCTGATTTGCACTGATTGCTTAGACAGCCCAGCGGTGCTGTCACTGATGCAAGGATCCAGGGCAGTGGCACCAGTGTCGCACTGCACATGCAGCCCCAGGACCTGCTGCAAACTCTGCTATCTCCTGAGTGCTCGACTGCAGCAGCTCGGCCAGAGCTGCTACTGTGCTCAGCTGTGCCCCAGGGCTGCAAGGCATTCACCCAGAAAGTCTAGACAAAGGTAGAAAATCCTAAAAATCTGCTCTGACAGGATTTTCTTTTAGATAAAGGAGACCAGTCCAGAGACCTTGGCTTGCAGTCACATTAGGAAAATTGTGCTCTTACTAGTACAGCTTGTTTCATTTGAAGGGTAAACTGATTTTACTATACCAGTGAAAAACAATCCTGCTTGTCCAACAGACTAAGTGTGCTTCATTCCCATAATGCACAGGAACTCTTATAGCAGTGAAACATTCCCAGTTTGAGTACAACCTGTGTTTTCAAACATTCACCTCCAAAATGGTAGAAAACATCTCTAAAAATGGTATGGTAAGAATTCAGTCATCCGTAAATGAGAAGTGCTTTCAGATCATCAGAGAAAGTCCAATTGCATAAAGGATTTTATAGCAATATTATATAGTCTCTTTCAAGGGCTTATGGCTTTATAAAAGCATGGAATGAAAAATTATTCTGGCTTGCAAACAAAAAGTGACTGCTTTGAGTGTTTAAAAATGGTGCTTTACTAATTTGTTAAAAACCAAACATAAATCTGTGTAATACCTATGAGACATACATTTCTCAGCTCAAAAAATTGTAAAGAGCATTTCTAATTGTCACCATGATTTTACAGGTTTTCTTCTGTCATAATGAACCAGCTCTTCATGTATTTCAGTTTCTTGTTACTCTGTCTGCATATGGCACATACGAGTTCTTTATGAGCATGGAAATTCAGGAAGACAACAAACAACATTTATTCATTTAAATAAAACAAACAGATCATAATAAAATATATAATGATTTATTTAAAGCCTAAAAACCAAATCAGTAGTTTATTTTCATGAGCACAAGCTGCCATATGACATTTGTTTTGTAGGATGACTCATATATTTGGACTTTATACCAAGCCATGAATGTCTTGTCTGGCTTAGAATTTCCTATGTACTACAAAGGCTGTTGAAGGTGTTTCCAACCTCCAATAACTTTTAAGAATTGCAATTATCTGAAAGATCCCAAGTGAAGAGTAAAGTGAAAGAACAGGACAAATCAGTGACTATGGTTGGCAATTTTTATGTCATTGGCAAGGCCAAATATGGTCAAGACATGATAATGTTTTTACAGAGAGTAACTCAGATTGTGCCTAAGGATGTCAAATTATGCCCACTGCATATTGAAAGATCCAAAGTGTGACTCTTTGTTTGCTCCCTGAGATACTGGTGGCCTCTTGCAACCCCTCTGCCATGCTCCAGGGCAGCATTAGCAGCAGTGCCACACCTGCAGTGATCACTGCAGGGTTACCTGTGGGCCACCAAGGAAGCAACCCCTCAGCCTCATCCTTCTTGTACCCATTTCAGGAGGAAGCAGGAGAGGAGCACTACTCCTCTCCTGGCCCCTGCTGGTGTCCCTGGGTGCCTGTCTGGCACACACTCCCCAGGGCTTCTCTCAGAGCTGGATCACTGCCTTGCTGGCATGAAGGACACACATCTGACCACACAACTGGACTGCTGCTAGGTGTAGTTGGACAGGACACAGGCATTAACCCCCTTAATAAATGCAGTATCTGTGAGCTCAAGAGGGTTAAATGGACAAATGAAGGACAGTTTCAGCCTTCATTAGCCCTGGGCATTGGATTACAGTGTTTTTTAAGGCCTTGCTCTTTTCTGTATTGGCAGCGACTTTCAGTTTGAAAAGAGGTCTGTTGTCAGACACTCTAATCCATTCAATAAGAACAAATTCACCTGGTTAAGCCGGACTACATAAACAGATTAGGCAGCTGTCATGCACCAACAGGCATTGTATAATATGAGATGACACGATATGATAAACAGCATACATATTGTTTGGAAATTTCTATCTTTTTAGGTTGAGATTAAATACTTATGGAACACACAAAGGCTGACTTTTATTTGACCATTGTCTCTGTTTCTCCAGGACAAACACTCATTCACTAATTCATCACACATGTTCCATTCATTCAAGCTTCATGCACACCTTGTTCATTGTGGGTCGGATTCTCTTCTCAGCTGCTTTCTCTGCAAACCATTGGAAATCGATGGATGTGGAAGTGATTCACAAGCAATGAAAACAGAGAAGCAATTTTTTTTTTTTTAACTGGGAAAAGGCTTTAGGGATTAAAAACAGAAATTTCAGCTGAATTTGGGCTATGATACAATGACTTTTCAAGAGGACTTAAGAAAAATGGGTCTACATCCTCTTGCCATATGCTTTCTGCTATGAACATCTGGTTCCAGTGAGATCTCACTGTGGGATATTTTGTAATGCAAAAATGTGTTAAGTGACTTTTGCTCAGAGAAAGGTTTGGTCACAGACCCCTCATCCTCAGTGTTATATGTACTTAAGGCTACAGTCTGTACACTACATGTCTGGGGATAATTAAATATCTGCAACCAACCAGGAGGCATTGATCTTAGCAGGAATAACAGCCAGGCTACAGACAGACATATTGGAGTTTGTTGTGAGATCTGGGTGAGATGGAGCAACACGAAAGAGAACTCATGACACAAAACAGCACAATATATCATAGACTAATGGTTTGGTTTTTTGGGGTTTTTTTTGGTTTTTTTTTCTGACTACTTAGCCAGTCATTCTGTCCTCTGAAACTGTAGCCTTTGGCAATTAAAGCAAGGCAAAAATACAATTTTTCCTTAAGCAGTCACTGAAATTTAAACCTGTTCATTGACAAAATTTATTAATGACCTCTAGTAATTTCTAACTTAATGGACTGAAACTTAAAGGTTTATGTGTCTTCTTTCAAAAATAATATATATTCTGGATGTATACACATAATGAATATACATTACTGTAGCTCCAGTTTTAAGGTCTTGATTTCCCTTAGTGGCTAGCGATTCTGCCTTTCAGAAATTAGATGTTCACTATTTTTGGAATCTTAAAGCCTTCTGAGGAAAATCAAGTTGAATACACATAATCTGAGATTCTCACAGTATAGGCTCTATTTTATGAGTTTTACCTTTCATCATCTGGCAATTAACTTAGCAATTAGCATTGTTTGTATATACAAGTGCCTCAGGCTTGCCAGTCACCCTAAGAAGCTATTACCCAAGTGATAGAGAAGGTGATTCGTGGCTGTGCCTTACAGTTCATTGCCACATAAAATCTTTTTATCCAAAACCTATATAATGGACAAGTCCATTAGTATGTAAATCAGATAAGAGCACCCTGTTGCCATTTTTTCTGTCCAAAATATCTGAATGGGTGCTGTACCTGATGTAATGAATACAGAAGGTAGATGGGAAGAATGAGGAAACACTAGAATTAGTTTGGTAGAAGTTTCCAACGTAGAGAGGAAGATGCTATCTGAGGGGTAGAGGACTACAAAATGTCCTGAGCAGGAAGGCTTGCAATGGGGAGGACTGAAACTAGACAAGTGGCAAAAATGATTGTCCAAGCTGGTCATTAACACATTCAGGCAGCAGAGGGGCCAAAATGGGGAATTTTATGGGATTCAGAGCCATAGAAGACTGAGGTGTGGAGATACAGCAGAGAGATCAGCTAAAGAGAAACAGTCAGATACAGCTTGGACTACTGATCTAGTGAGGCCCTGGGAAAGTGTTCAGGTTGTCAGGTACACAGCAGACACAAGCAAGGAGGGAAATGTATAGGAGTGAATGCTACTCATGTAAGTGGGCTTGGAGCAGAAGTTTGATTTTCAAGAGTCATAGTACTTAGCCCTGTATGGTTTTTTAATCAATGACATAAGACTTTTAGATTTTGGTACCAGGTTGACCATGTCTATCCATCCCTCCCTATAACTGGAGGTGTTCAAGATGAAAAGAAGTTCTGGTAGCACATCTTTCGTGAAAGTCAGACAACTCTAAAAAATTTCCTCTACGATGCTGCTTAACTGGATTTCTGCAACTTTCCAAACACAATGCCAAGACCAACACTCCTTTAAAATACTTGGCACAGTAGGGATGGTGGCCTGTGAGGTGAAGAAGTTAGGTTCTTTTAAATGGAAGTTAACTCTGAAACCCAATAATGCTAGATTAACCTTAGGCACAAATTTTGAAGTCTGACTTCTTCCCAATCAAAACATTAAAAAATTAGAAAAATCTGTGCAAACTGCAAGACCACCAGCCCACCGTGGTTTTTTAAAATAGGTGGAAGGGACTTACTGAAATAAGCTTGGAGGACTGAGAAGATTTTTTTTTTATCTTATTGTTACAAGCTGAATTAGCTGCAAGCACAACATGGCATTAGGGGAGATATTCAGGTATCTAAACATAGGTAGCCAGTGTAATTTCAGGTAACTTCTGGTGAGCTGATAGGTGTATGTGAAACCCATGATTTTCTACAATAAAGCACAAGACCCTAGGGCATCTAAACTGTGCTGAACATATATGTTTAGGCACTCCTAGGTGTGTTCCACACACCTAAGTGTGTTCCAGTGGAACTATCATGGCAGTTTGCCCTTCATACTTTTAGAAATCCATCTTTGAATAGCTTCAGTGTGCCCTCAAAGGTACTTAACAGGCATGAGGTGAAGTGGCACAAGGGTTCAGCAGCATAGCTATGTCAATAAATTCTAGCATGCACATTTTATACCCCAAATCACTGTGGGAGTATGCACTAAGCCAAACCTTACTGTTCCCCACCAGGGCTGGGAGCTGACCCAAGCCCTTTTCCTTGTGAGGGAGATCTGGCCCATTGTCACCCCAAATTTGTCCTTCACATGCTTGTCCCAGCTGGCCCTTCTTTCCCCAGAAGTTTCAGCTGCCTCACATCTGTTTGCTTGCTTAGCCACTCTACCAACTGCATAAAATGCTCCAGCTTTACGTAGCTATGTATAATAAGATGTAACACATTTTATTTAATGCCAGGAGTGGTCTAAGCAAATTTCCACAACTGCCTTGGAAGAGATTAAAATCACGGGGGCAGGTAGTTCCAGTTTTCTGCATGCTGCCTGTGGTGCTGTGAGATGTCCTCTCCTCTCCTCTCCTCTCCTCTCCTCTCCCACCCACCTGGACAGGATATGCGGCTGAGACCAGGGCAAGCTCTGGCTCCTGCCAGCTGCCAGCTGCCTTCCCTGTGCTGGGATTCAGCAGCTCTTGGGTGCTTCTGGTGCTAAGGCTCAGGATGGCATGAAAGCAATCTTGTCAGTCAGGGAGAGAAGCGTTTTTACTCAGATCAAAGTCAGGATTTTTTCCTGTTTTGAGTCACAGCTAGAATTATTGCACTGTATCTTCTCTGTCATATTAAGGTTTTGAGTGACTTTAACTCAAAATAAAATACTTCAACCAGTGCAATTAATTCTTTTAACACATTTGAGAATTTTAAATTACTATCCTTGACTGTGGCATGAGAGGGGAAACAA
>VWZN01015309.1:520550-577133 GCA_013396955.1 Regulus satrapa | reverse complement strand
AGAGAGAGAGAGAGAGACTGAGATTCTAACTTTATTCCAAGCATTAAACCATGTATAAATTGTAAGGATTCTGGACAAGGGGATTATAATGTGATCTCAAATTATTAAAAGGCTTTAACACACTAAGAGAGTTCACAGCCTTTGGCGGTGCTAACATAGAATGGTTCAGTAATACTTAAACAACTTTTCTGCAGATTCTCCTTTTTTATTTTCTTTGATCATATTTCTGTCTTCATAGAAGTAAAGGGAAAAGTTACAAGCATAACACCAAAACACCTGGGCAGGCCAGACACTAAAACAAAGAACCCTGGCTCCAAAACATATCCTTTAATTGTCTTCTAGTTGCCTCTCAGCTATCAAAATGCTCAGCTATTGAAAGCTAAGACATGTTGCCCTGATGCTTAAGAATAGGGTAAAGTACTTATCTGGCTTTCCACAGCATTTGCCACTGGGAAAGATCAAGAACTACCCCAGCAAAATAAACCAAAATAATATCAAACCCAAAATAGCCAAAGTAGATGATTAGTAAGAAAACCCATCACACCCATACATCATGGTATTGTCTGTGCAGACAAGCAGAGAGAAAGCAGAAGGCAGGAGCCTTTTTCCTCTGAATTTCCCCTGGAAAGGGTGACTATGATCAGATATAGAGGACAGCCTCTACCTGGGAAGCAGGGATCAGCCAGTGATTGAAGCCACAGCCAGGCTGAGTCTTAGAGAGGTCAGCATAGCTCCACTGGCAGGATAGCAGCTGCCCCAGCAAAAGGAAAGTGGTTAAAAACCCCAAGGCAAGATAAGCAGTAACTTAGCAGCCTGAGTAAACTGCTGTTTATGAGGGCAGGGCAAGCAAGTCAGATGGAAATTTCCACCCCAGACAGTCCATGGGGGAACTAGGGCAAAAGAACCCTGCAGGGCTCAAACACAACCTCTGCTTTGTTCATGTTATCAAAAGAGTACAGGAACAGATTCTGAAACTCTGGAAAATTCACAGTCAGGGCAAGATGTAGAGGAGCAAGGGCAAGAAGACCTCTGCAACCAGAAAGCCCCAGTGAAGCCACCATGTCATTTACTGCAGAAGGACTTAAGCACATGGAGCATGGGAAAATTTTGAAAAACTGAGAGCTCTTTTAGACATCGGAATTGAAGATCTGGACATATAGCTGTCATTGCTGTCTTTATCTCACCAAATGTCTTGCACAATGACCACAATGAACACGTGTAGTAGTTTTCTACCTCTTTTCTGCAAGACATTCAAGCACAGGAGGATACCAACTGTCAAACCTTGCTTCTGTCCTTCATAAAAAACTTCTGGGCCATCACAAAATAGTGTAGCTTATCTTTCTATAGCTATCATTCCTTAGTGTGGCCCCTTGCCTTCCTCTGATTCATGGGTACATCTTTCAAAAAGAGGCAATGGCAGCATGGGCAATAACTGAATACACAGGTATTTCATTGTATATTATGTTAATCAAGAAGTACACCTTTGTGACATACATCTTGTCTGTGGTTCTAAGGCTTAAAGCAAATATGAATAAATTTAATTCTGCTTTACTTCCCAGGGAGGCAGATTTCTCTCTCTATTGTAGAGAGGTAAAGCTAGGCACAAAGGGCAAGATTTTCAAAGATATTGAAGTGCCTGAAGATGGAGAAATGCCATTTGGGATTTGCAAAAGTGCTTATGCAGAGTAGGTACCTGCCTCCCACTGAGATCAGTGTTTTGTATCTGTTCAACAGATGTAAATCTGACAGCTGGCTCTGTTAGAATAATATTTGCTGAGGGTAAACCAACTGCACACAATAGAGAACAGAGACAGGACCCATGCTCTGCTTTCCTCCTGGCGTAGAACGGGCATAACATCCACATGACACAGAGGTCTTGTACTTCTGTCCACAAGGAGCTTCTGTCCACCACGGTTCATGCTGTGCCATGCTTGGCTGCTCTCTTGCCATAACCTCACCATCTCCAGGAGCTCCTACAAGTGGCTCAGGGTAACCTTCTGCTATTTTTCCTAAAGCAACTGCCCTTAGCAATCCTGTTAGCCTTTTCCTGCAGCAGACATTCAGCATTCAGTCCCAGATTTGCCTTCTGTTTGAAACAGCTGCATCATCTTGTAATGCCTAAAAATCTAAATTGTTAATGCATCCACTTTAGGTATCCAGACCCTGATGCTCTCTGAAAAGAATATCCAGAGGCTTCCAGGCTGGGTCTGTGGAGAAATGCATTCAATTCTATCACCTGGTGATGATTTTCCATATGAAGTTAGCAACCGAACTAGGAAGAATGAATCCACCAAAAGACTAGGATAGCTAATGTAAAGATTTACATACCAGCAAAATCCCAGTTGTTTAATCTGTGTGTGGACATGCTGTGAACTCTTTCACCTGCTACTGCTGTTTCATACTGCAATTTGATACCTGTGTGACAGCCAAGTCTGTCACTGGGAACGGAAAGGCCTCAAACCTGGACTGTGTTCAGGGCACAGCAAGCATCTGTCTGCAAAATCATTCAGAGTATGGGCACAGCAGCCCTTGTTCAAAACAATGTCCAAGCAGCTCCTGCCTGCAGCTCTACTGACACCACCCCCTCTCACGGATGGGTAAGATTCAGATTCCTTCATCAGAAAGGATTCAAGCCAACATGTCCCATCTCCAGCTAAAGGACAGTCAGAGTATACCAGAGGGAACATCACTCCGGAGCTAAGCAGACAGTAAGGGGGACTCCCAAAGTCCTGTCCCTGACCTGCAGCCTATGTACTTTGACCACTGTCTATTTAATGCAGTGTTCAGCCTTGTGATACTGATTTACATGTTATGTATAATTTGAGATAAACATGCATCTCTACATATGGTCTGGGCCAAATGAACATTTTCATATGGAAAGAGTGAAAACACTTAGACAGCTTTGGTGCTGTGTCTTCTTTGTGTGCTTGAAAACAGGAGTTTGTTGGCTTGAGGGCTTGTGTTACTGACACAGCTAAGCCCACTCCAACCCGTGCAGGCTGAGCTGTCAAGGCTGTAATCCTGAGCATGTTGCTTATTGGTGAAAAGCACACTCTGAGAGTGAGGAGAGAAAACAATTGAAAAACAGCCTACAGCAAAATTAATTACCTGTGGATTCAGTGCTAATGTTCCAGAGTTATACATGCTGTTCAGTATTTTATCTGCAGTCAAACCAGATATGTGAGCTCCCAAGTAAACATCTCTCTTTGCCATGAAAAGACTGATACTTCATATTTAGACAGAAAGAAAGACAAATAAATCTAGGAAAACATTCTATTCCTCACTTAAGGATTTTGTGGTGATTGAAACAAACCCCCAAGAACATTGGGAAGAGATGCTCCTCAGCACATGCACATGATCTGGCTCAGTGTTGGGTTCAAAGGCAAGCACATTGGCTGGTGCACAGCATGGCGTGCATGGGAACAGGCTGGCAAGCCTTCCTCCTTTGTTCTGTCACTCCGTAACTCAAAGGAAGTTTGTAGGACTGAGAATTCAATATTGAAAAATAAGCAAAGAACTTTAATTACATACTCATCACTGTACTTTGTAAATGTCACAGAGACACTGTCAAATGCAAAACACATTTGAAAACACAATTTTGCTATTGATATTCTTTGTTTTAAAAGCCAGAGAAAATTTAAGACATATTTACTTTTCTCTGTCAATAGTGTTTATCCATTGTTAAGCATTTATACACTTAATGCATTGTGAAAAGCAACACAAGTTTGTTCTCCATTCCTCCTCTCTTTGTACCACTTTCTGTTTACTGGAAGCAAACACCAAAAAGCTTTTTAATTTCTTAATCCTTTATGGTTATGATCTTTAAAACTTCTTCAAGGAAAACCTTCCTTGTTTATGTCAAACTGTCTACACACACTAGAGAGAGGGAAATACAGAAAATTACTTTGGAATTTGCATGACCCGATAGCTACACTAGCTTCCATGTTTTAGAAGACTCTGATCATCAGCAGAGAGGACAATTCACAGCAAAAGAGGAGGGGAAAACAAATATCTAAGTTGAGTCCCTTACCCAAGCAAGTGATAAGTAATTGAGGTAGGGTAGGTAACAAAATCCTCCTAGAAATACTAAATCCTTGACTAACAAAAGCCACTCAGACAAAAACACTTATCGACATAAGTTCAAGTGCTAGCACCTGATTTTATCCACGATGCAGCACATGTGCTGGTTCAACATCAGAAAAACTGTAATAAATTCTTCCTTATTCATGTTGCTTACAGATGATTATAGCAAAAAATCTGTTCCCAATCTACTTCCAGTCAAAATAACAGAACATTTTTTTCATTTGATGACACTAAGAGACATTAAGTGATATAAATTAGGCAATTTCATCTTCCAAAGAGAGAACCAAAACAATTTTGGCAGTTTTATATAGGGACAGTTTAAAATAAGGCCCTGTATTAATCACTCTCATAACTGGTTTTCTGATGATCTCGCGTAGCTCCCTCCCCTCTGCCACCAAGTCAACGAAACAGTTTCTCAGCAGGGCAGGCTGTTTGTGGCTCCCAGCCATGAGGAACATGTACATCAGGATGTTTCTGAACTCTTTTTATTAAAGATTCCACAAGTTTGCCCCAGGCAGGAGACTGTATAATTTTGCTGATGGTACATGCCGCTCTGAGGGCAGCACTCCCTGCTGCCCTCCCTTGTTGGCTGCAAATGTGTCCCAGCATCATCAGAGTCTTCAGGTGGACTTCATCAGTTGTAGTCATCTTATCAGCTAGGCACAGCCTCTCCTAATGGCTTGATAAATATTCTGGCATCCCCATATCGCTATCAAGAGACTCAAATCATGCCCAGTACTTACTGCTGCTATTACTACAGAGTTACTGCCAATGACTCTTTCACTTATCTCTGTAAACAGAGACATTGAATCGTTCTTTTTATGTCTCCACTCCTGGTCACCGAGGACAAAATTCATACAGAACTCTCCTGCACTGGGATGGGAGAGCATACTGCCCTTGTGAAATTTTAAGCAAAGAATTATTCTGTTTAAGAAATGCATTCCCACAATCCCATTCCTAGCATGCTAATGCAAATGTGTACTGCACCTGATTTTTAATTTCTGGCATAGGAACACTGTATGTCCAACACTACCACAAGACCACCTTGTGCTTGCCACGGGCCTCAAAGCATATGTGAGTGAAATAATTTATATTGTTACTTTTACACTCCCTGCTTCCCAAGCAAACTAAATATGTATGATACATATTTTGGCTTCAGTCAGAGGAATATGATGGCTGTCTTAATGATTTGCAACCTTTTTCTCATGCAAAGCCTTCATCTTTAATCCTCCTCCCATCCATCTGGGCTCTGAGACTTAAATAAAATAGTCTGTTTGAGATTCTATGCTCTAACATCAAATCAGGGGGAAGAATGAGGTAACAAATTAAGCAGATGTTACTGCCATTTGACAATATTCAAGTGAAATCCTTGAAGAATAAATGATCCCCAGTACAAGGAGGGTTTACATACAACTTGTAGTACTGTCTAGATTGCTCCCATTTTTTCTGAGATAACGATGGCAGTTAAGATGAAGATGTGTGGTTTTCCTTTCTTTTTTTTTTTTCCAAAACAAAATGGAAAATAGCACATCTTCATCTTTTTAAAATATGAAGTTTTAGAATGGCCTTATATTCGTTTTAGGAGGATTGAGAGGTACACCACATAGCAAAGGAGGCAAAGGCAAAATGGTCTTTGTGAGTGTATACTAATATGGAAACAGTGAGAAGAAGGTTTGGAGAGTGCAAGAAGGGTGAAGCAGAATTGAGGTGTGGGAGAGAAAAAATGAGATGAACCAAGATAGGAAATTAAAGGAAAAACTGAGTCAGGGAAGAGAAAAAAAAAATTGGTAAGATGGGAATGAGTCAGGAAAAGAACATGTAAGATTGAAGCTAAATAAAAATACAAAACATTGATGAAAAACTAAGTTTTAAATTGAAGACTTCTCAAGTTTATGTTAGACTAACACAATAAACCACGGACTTCAGCACATGACATCATGTGGACACATGCCATGGGAAGATGACTGACAGGTTAATCAACTGACATCACGAGAAGCAGACACATAGAAGAAAATTATATTTAACCTGACAGAGTAATTACTTTCATCATCCCTCATACAGGTCCCCTCAGGCAGAAACCTGACTCCCAGACCAAAAGATAGGGAGAACTATCACCACAGACAGAAGTATTTTTCTCCCTTGTTACATTCTGAGGCATTTCTTCCATTCTTCCAGTCAGAAAACCATGAGAACAGAATGTATTCTATGATCAACATGTAGTCAGGATGAGTATTTCCAGCACCAGAGAATCATTTAATAACATCTGCAATCAAGATGTCTTGGGAGGAGGTTTTTTGGTTTGTTGTTTTTCTTTTTTTTTTTTAATCTACATCCTCTTCAATCCTTGCTGTTGATATAGAAAGCCATTTCTATTATGCTGGATTTTCACTTCAAGACTGTAAACAGGCACTGGTATAACTAACCCTTCATTTCCTTCCAAGGGTTCTTGTCACACAGTTTTGAGAGAGGAAAAAAATTGCAACTACTGTATGGGAAGTCCCCCTAAGTTTTGACTACTTTGTGCTCTTCAGATGGAGACCCCATTTGAACACTGGTAACCATATTCCAGTGATTTGAAGTGATAACAATGACAATGGCAATGACAATAACAGTGTCATGCCAAGTTCTGTTTGAGTTCTGGTAGCTTCTTGCACTTTCACCAGAGTTTAAGACCTGTCTTTGATTATAACTATGTTAGCTAGCAAGGGAAGTGATGCATTGTTGTAAAGGTCATCAAAGGAAAATATACTATAGCTTTTGTGCACAAATAAGCTATCTGCAATTTTTCACAATTTCAACTTGTGATGTAAAATGTGTATTTGCCTGCAGAAGAGTGAGGTTAAATCAGCTTGTTTACAAGCATCTACCTTAATGATGGTTTGTATGACTTTGGTTTGTATGCTCAGGCAAGTGACATCTTCCAACTGGGGAATGTCCCACACATATTTGAGGCTTTTGTTTTGTACTAGGTTTAAGTGACTGAGCAGAAGTATCATGACACTGAGGCTGCCCAAGTGTTTCCACCACAACAGCCTCATGCACAGCCTCCCATGTTTGCATGGTATAGGAGCCAGCTAATGAAACACTGTGCATTTTAGAACCAGCCTCAGCTTGGTTCCCCTTATGTCCTGTGCCTTGTGCAGATGGGAATACCTCATTCCCTTGCATTCTGCCAACTCCTCCCACACACCCTGGCCCTCCCAGCTCTGCCTGCACTGCCCAAAGAGATCCTCAGCAGATTCTCCCCACCCTGAACTGGTGCCACAGTGGCTTGACTTGAGGTGCAGACAGACAAGGAAGTCTTACCTAGGTAGAAAACACCACCAATGCCAGAGCAAGTCAGCCAGGCTCTGGAATAAACAAAACTCAGTTTCTTTCCTCACCCCCCAGCTCTCATCAGAAATTCCTTCTGAATAATGAAATAGAGGAAAAAAACCCTTCACATGAGACCAGTTGTCCTATCAGACACTACAGATCTGCAGAATAGTAGGCTCTTCTTTGATGCCCCCTCCCCCCACTTGCATCTAAGTTTGGCCTTTATAATCACACAGATCAGCCTTTCAGAACTGGGAGAGAGGGGCTCAGAGGCAAATTACAAACCAAAGCAAGATATTTTATCCACATAACTGTTCTCAACCTCAGGATGATCACTAAGCCTTCAGAAAGATGCATCACCAGTCAATATGTAAGGGCAAAATCTGACAGTACAGAGAGTTTGGCTGTTTACTCAGAGAATATATTTTAATAATATCTATAATATATTATATATTATATTAGACATTATAGATATATTACATAGTATGTATTGTGTATTATATATTAATTATAATTATATAAAATATATTAATTATGTGTAATTATAATTGTACTATTAATTCATTCAATTCATTATATTTGTATAATGTGTACATTCACAAAACTATGCTGCTGCTGCACTCATAGGAATAAGAGCAAAAGCCTAACTTTGTCAATAAATTATGTGTTGCAATTTTTTTTTCCTCAGAGCTCTGTGTGTTCCAGGTTTAAAAAGCTAGTAAAGTAGCCCTTTACCCAGACAAGTGATAACTTAGTAAACAGAATTTTCAGCTCAGAATTCAAATATGAGGACAAGCAGAAGTATCATGTTTGCAGAATATACAAAAACAGGCAGCAAAATCTCTTCCAGAAAAGGAAAGTTATGGAGGACGTGCAGGAGGACGCTCAGAACACAACTATGCTTTTGTCAGAGAAGCTATTTCTAAAAATTTTGAACCCTAAGTTAGAATTGTATGGATATTTACTGGGACAGAGAGCATTTTTTCCACTTCTGTTGGCTTCAGCTTAGGTGTCCCTCCAGGATCCAGGTGTAACATTGCTGAAATTCTCTGGCATTTGCTTGAAGGCCTGAAAGGTGCGCTCTCCTTTTCAACAAAAACATCCACAATGAGCTTATTGTGGGGCCTTACACCATTTTCCTGTTCAAAACCTCGTTGCTAAGTGAATTTCTTAGTTTTGACACCTCTGATTTCCTACACAGATGGAATTTACACTGCGGAATCCTACACAGTGGAATTTACCCATTTGTGATCCAAGACGTAGCTCCTAGAGACAAAGTCTTTTGAATGCAGCAATTTACTATTTTCCAAGGAAACTGCTTCTTAGACAGTTTTCCACTAAACATCTTGTTCCTTCTATGCTTTTAGCATCTTTTCTTACCTTTTACTCATGAGTAAATTCCCTACTCTGCATTGCTTCTAGACAACTGTGTTCCATCTAGCTTCTATAGAAGCAGTCAAGAGTACTCTCAGCGTCTTTCCCTATTACTTTACCCGGTTTTCTCCTTTCCTTTCCTACCACTTCTCACTCTAAATGCAGAGGGAGAAAGTCACTGACAAATATTACCATTTTGTTCATTGCCTTGCACAGCCCTTTTTGCCTGGGGCCATGCCTCAAGCTGCTGGCAGAGCAGCATTACAGAGCAGGCTTGAGTAGCTGGGGTAGTTCCCACCATTGTTGTGATGCCTCCAGCTCCAGTTTGATGCAATGGATATAGGTTTACATTGCTCACATAGCCCTGGCAAGTGCAGCTTCCAATGCCTCTTCAGAGACACAGTATTGCACCCTCTGTCCCTTCTGGCCTCTGAAGACACCCTGCACAGTTTTAATGGCTCTGAATGTAAGATGAAACACTGTATACAAAAACCTTACTGTTCACCTTCCCCTCCTACTTCACAGATAAATACGATAAAATAAGGTGCTTAAGGTTCACCTCTGATTTTCACCTCACTGCATTTTCAATGGTGACACTTGTTACATAATTATCTCTGTTTAGGAGACTACTTCAAGTTATACGGAGTTTGGGGTTTTTTTGTGCCACTCTTGCAGATTGTGGTCTGTATGTGCTGATGTCAAGGCATTTTTCCTGAATAAAAGCTTACAGAAATTAGATTGTTTCCTTATGCCAAAGGACATTCAGCATGGTCTAGACCATTTCATTGTACTTCACTGTTCATCTACAACTGTGGTTCTCATTTATATAATCTTCCTGTGTGGCCTCTCCTGTGCTTTCCTTACATGGCTGCTATCACATGCCTGCCAAGCTGGGCTCTACTGGATGGCTGGTGCTAATGACTTGAGCACTTTCTGTCATCCAGCGGCACACTGGCTCTGAAAATGAGAATATGGATTGCTTAGGGAAAAAATTATCTGACTGATTATTTTTAGTTTACTCTTCTGTTGCACTGGGTGAAGGAGCTTGCAAAAGGCATGATTACTGCTGAGCAAGAACAATGAAGAAGTATTATTTGTGTGCAGACTTCCCCACAGACTCTATCTTTGACGCCAGCTTAAAATGTTCCCAGTCAGTGATGCATGGAAAATATTCAGGATGCAGTAGACAGTTCTAAAAACACCAGGACCAATCACCTGGGAAACAAGAAAAACAGAAAGTCAAGTCAAAAAGTATTTCAGCTATTGAACAAACACCACCCACCTCTAGGCAAGTGGCTAGCAGCCTGAAGCAATATGTGTAAATCCTTTCTAGGAGTTCCAATTTTTTTTTTTTTTTAAATGTAAGGGAGAGAATCATTTCCTCTCATATTCTGTGTGTAATGTTTAAAATCTGCTGTGCAATGGTAAACTTACAGAATCCATCCCATGTTATTTAATATAATTTTAAAGTTGATGTTGAAATGTGTTTGAGAATCAAGTAGGATATAAATAAGAATTTATCTAATTTGATAGAAAAACTCAAACCTTAGGTTTAAAACTGAGAACAAATGAGAGGTATGTGTCTCATACTTTGCCCTTAGTCCCAGGGAATCTGGAGCCCTGCTAAATAATCAGTAACAGGTATTGCAATTCTGGAAATTCAAACCTAAGACTGAGGAGAACATAAGAAGGGAAGGTCTGAGCTATTTCAAATGTTACCTACAGAGCCAGTTACATCTCCATTTCTTAGACTGCTTCAAGAAATAGTATTAATTAGCATTCTCTTAAAATAGAAGTTTCAAATTCCATACAGAACAGGTCCAGAGAGAGGGGTCCTTAATGTGAATGCTTCAGTTTGCCTGATGCAAATCTTTATGGAACATTAAAATATCTGTGTGACATTCCATAAAGGTAATCAGCTGAAGAGGAGAGATGAAGCTGGTGTCAAGCTACTGCATGGGCACTGGGAAAACTGGCTATCAGTGCACCATGCTTACCTACTGGCTCTCTTCATATTGACTATTGTTTGGGTGCCTTAGAGCACCTTTCTTTATGGGAAAGAAAAGAAAATTGCTGGCTGTGGGAAGGAAAAGGATGTTGTGCATCTCAGATCTGGGGGTGGAAAATATATTTGGGGTGAGTTTGTTTTTCCGTTATCGTAGACAGAACAGAACATAGTCTCAAGAGTGATTTGTATGCATCTGCATGACCATGTATGGCCAAAGTTTTAAATCTTTAGTTTCATTCCTGGGTGCCTCTGATTCTGGTATTTTGGGGGCAGTGGAGAGGTTATAAGTACTGTGCCCATCTGATAATTAGACTCCTAAGAAAGCCATTCATTTGAATTTCCCAGAATGGAGGCACCTAAAAATCATGGTACTTACAGAAAATGTATTTTTAAATGTATGACAACGTTGTTTTGGTTTATTCCAAAATGTGTGTACAAGTCACAGTAGAGAACTACCCCTTCATTAACACCACACCAGTAAAAGTAACGATAATAACCTTTGGTGCTGTTTCTGAAAGGGAATTGCTCAAGGTTAAGAGAAGTAACCTTTGAACTGGTGTATGTTTTCAAACCAGAAAGATTAAAAGGTGAAAGTTGAAAAGTATATATTTTAAATAGCACCAGATGGCTGTGGTGCAAACACAGGGCTGAGTTCAAACTGCTGTGCAGTTAGAGCACATGCACTCGCCAGGACCCCACGGGTGAATTACAGCCTCTGTGTCCTCTGGGTCTCCATTATCTGACATATACCTATGCCTGCTCAGTATTCAGCCAGGGACAGCTTTACTTTCTTAATGGCTGTTGGATGAATAGGGCCAATTCTTCAGCCACAAGAACCATTCCCAGGGTCTATGATGGGAACTGAGTGCGTATCTGAGGACAGAGATTAGTCCACAACCCAATGGTTTTCAACTTTTTTTTGATTTGTGGATCCCTTACTACTTCACTTGGAGAAGTGGAAACCCAAGAAGTGAGAATTAACACATGTGGATTGCTATAGAGTATTTACAAGCTTAGTTTCCACAGTCACTTTTTGCAAACAATTTCTAAGTTCACTGCAGACCCCAGACTGAGATCATCTCTGAAAAAAAGCTTTTTTCATATTCCACCTAGCTCTCCCTTTGCAAAACCTAGTAGTTTACCTTTGAAAAATCCTCTCCCAGTTTCACTACTACCAAATTAATGCATCTGTACAGATTTGACTTTACCTTGCATGCTGATTTGAAGGTTAACTTAATTTCTTTTGCTTTTTAGTTCTCATATTTGTATGTCAGCAGATATTTGGTTCGCTTCCTCCTGCTCTCCTCTGTCATTTTTCTCTAAGACAGCTGTGCAAAACCAGCTGTAAATTATACAATAATCACTTTTTTTCTGGACTTATGGTGTGGTGCTATCTTATCAGCTCGTTATCTAATCTAAAATAATCTTTTTCCATATGAGAAACATTCTATATGTTGATCAATTAGATTTATTGCCTATTAAATTGACAGTTAACTTGGAATAATAATCACAACGAGAAATCCAGATTTTATGCTATGTGGCCTCAATTCTTTCCAGATCAGTCTTAATTCTCTCATTTCTTATAGTCTTATCCTTAGGCTGCTAAAGATGTCTCCTCCGTCTGCTGCAGTGACCCCGTAAAATATGAAGTCAGAACTGATACTAAAGAGCAGCATTCTTACAAGCTCTGCAAGCTATTATTCTTTTTAAAGTATTCCTTTTTTGTCTCCCTGCTCATTTCATTTTTGTGATTCTTTGATTGCAAGCAAGTCGAAAAGAGTCAACTTGTTTCACCATGTTTGTATCTCAGGCAATAACAAAGTCTTTGAGCACTATGGGAATATAAATATTAAAGAAGGAGAAGAATTATTCCTAGGATGAGGGTCTTTTTTTTAAAACCTGTTTGTGCTCTCCACCACTTCTCTCATATGATAGGGTTCACTAGCAGGTGAACAATGAGACGTGAAGCCATAAAAGCAGCACAATTTTCATTTCATAAAAATCAAATTTTTTGAGAGGAAAGCTGTGGTGTTATTTAGAAAACAACACGGATAGAAAGAGTTATTATTTCCTGCAAAATGATAAAATCTGCGAGTTTAGAAGTGGAAATTTTATATCTCAAAAACCTCACATTATTTGTGAAATTAAAGGTGTTTTCTAGTTGTTTTGCACATCTCTTCAATTCCTAGCAGTATTTTGTAGTACTGGTATGAAGTATGGTATGCTTCATAACCATATCAAACTGTTCCCTGTATTTTACCAGCCAATGTATTAATTTCACCAGTTCTTGTCACATAGAATTAAAATAAAGTAAGGAATTCTATTTGTAGCTAGAATTTTTGGCAGCCCAAAGTAGTTCTTCTTTTTATATTTGCACAAAAGTATGGTTATTGTCACATGTCTAAACAATATTATTTTACCTTTCACCTTTCCCAATAATATAATTATTTTGTCAAACGCACTTATTTTGATTTCAGATGTTCTGTGACAAGTATTTTAATGCTATAGTGAAGCGTGAATTAAGCCATAAGTGACTTCTGAGCAATTTGAGGGTTTTCTCTGTTCTATTCACTGCAGTTGAAATGCCAGTGTAATGGAAAGAGTTTTCTGCATGCCTTTCAGACAAATTACATTTATTGATGGTAGAAGATACATTTACTCATAGAAATCCTAAAACTAGTTTCTGTTATTCTTCTAAGAAATTTTCACACACACACACACACACACACACACACACACACACACACACACACACACAGAAAAAAACCGCACAAAACCAAAAACACCCAAAACAAACAAAAACAACAACAAGGAAAACAAAAAAAAATCAATTATAAGCAGACAAATCATTAAAATCACAATTGTCAATAAATCCATTTTTTCATTATGATTTTAATGTCTATCAGTGTTTGTACTGGGGGTAAGCCTGGAGTAATTCCCCTGAAATGGAGTTTCATACTCAAAATAAAACCACAGCAAGATCTTTATCTAGCTCTGTATCTCACAGTACAGATATGAAAATATGTATGATACATATTTTAATATGGTTTTATGTACCAGAACACTTCAAGGTAGATAATAATTTATATATTGTGTTATTCCTCTATTCCCTATAGAATTAATTAACTAATTCTGTCTTTTGGAGGAGGAAAAGGCTTATGCCTTAAGACTAAAACAACTTGTGTGGAATAGCAATCAGAGAGTTTAGGTAAAGTTAGCATGCATCACTCATATCACAAATGTGATTTCAAGGTTATCCAACAACTGAATAGAGCTAGATTTCATTATCTGACCTTCTAAAGAAATCAGCTATGCTAAAAAGGATAGCAACATTGAATTCTATTGTCAAGCTTTTTTCACATAACTATATTGCTAAAACATCTAAGACTCTTTTCAAACTGAACATGTCTTAAAACTTGTACAACTTAATTTTTTTTTCCTGACTTTATGTATGCAAATGAAGACAGACTTGTTAGCAAGCTGTCATTTACGGGTAAGTAAATCCCAGATACCTGCTATGTGAACCCTCTGACATCAACATTAGGCAAACTGTTCCCCCTGGGCTATATAAATGTGTTTGCTTCTTGTCACTAAAAGAAAACCATTTTATACAGCTGAAGAGATTTTATACAGCATCTTGTGACATTTCATGTAAATGCTTTAATTATTTTAATACTTCATGGCTGCATCAACATACCTTTCTATTAGAGCAAGATAATGTGTTTTCCAAGGCTTCTACAGCTTCAGGTTTACAACAGGACTGTACTGGAAGTCCTCCTTGCAAAACTGTGTGCAAGATATTAGGATAACTAGGTTAAGATGATTGATCGTTGCATTTTAAAATCCTTGCCCAGAGCTTCTCTGATTTTTTCCTAGTCCCTGGAAATCTGTGGCAAATTTCCAGAATCCCCATGCCAAACTGCACTCCTCCTTGATGCTATCTGCTTACTGCAGAAGCTTGTGGTAAAAGCTTTATATGTCTCCCTCATGCAACACCTACACTTCCAAACCAATAGATAGAACCATGACACTTCAGATGCATGAGGACAAGTGGTGGCAAATAGAAGGTGAATTTTTCTACCTTGCATGCTGTCCACCTCAGCTACTTCTCCACAATATGTATAGAAGACGAACATTTTACATGTTGCAAGGACATAACTGAAGTTTGCTTCACCGTTGTCTGTTGGAGAAGCCCTGAAATTATCGACTTGGGACAGCCCATTCCATTTCACTTAGAACCAAAATTAATATTGATTTTTGATACTTTACTGGGACACATGCCAATATTAAAACTTGGCTAGCATCATGGACACCTCAATTTATGTGCATGTGTTGCCTGTTACATTAACCTGAATTTTCACTGGCACAAGTTTGAAGCCAAATCACAATGACAAATTTGAAGCCACATTAATTAGCATTACACTAACAAAACAGTTAAACTATTGATCAAAAATACTAGAAAGAAAAGTGAAGACAATGGCTGAATCACAAAATCATTGAGTCTGTAAGGGATCTCTGCAGATCATCTGGTTAAGCCCCTCTGGTCAGAGCAGGGTCAGATACAGAGAGTTGATCTCCTGATCATGGATTATGTCCAGTTGGGCTTTGGAGATGCCCAGAGATTAACCCATCCCAACAGATCACTGTTTGATCACCCTCACAGTATAAAAGAAGTGTTTCTCCTTGACACTCATGTTGCTTGCCCGAACTCAACTCCAGATGAGTTTTGGCTTTCCTAGCCCCATACCAACACACTTAGAGAGTGTCTCTATATTCCTCCTTGGAAATCCAACTCTGGTTCCATTGCTTGTAAAATTTCTTTTTGTGTTTGAGTTTCATAAGGAACTCCTTGTTCAGCCATGCAGGCCTCCTTGATTTCCATACACTGGGTTGGACAATTCTTAAGTTTGGACAATTCTTAAGTTTGGTCAGTCCTTGAAAAGCAGCACTCTCCCAACAGCTTCAAGTACTGGGATTAATCTCTTCTTCAAACTGCCATTCACTATTTCTCTGAGATGTTACTTGGCTATGACAGGTGGCAATAGATCATGTCTAGACGCTACTGGAGGTTGTATTTCAGATCATATTTTCTGAGGCTGCAGTCAGCCTCAATAACCAAGACAGCAGCTAAGTAGATCTTTGTCTCTTTAATGCCATCTTGCAAAGCAGATTTATAACTTTATTGGAAGACATGAGGAAAGGAAAGAAAGGCAGACATTCAAAACTTCAACACCTCTTGAGAGTACATTCTCTGTCCAAGATGGATCCCTTCCCACCTCTCCCACTTTTCTTTGGCTTTATCCTTATCTCTAGCCCTTGGGAGTGCAAGTTTAGATTTACATCAAGTATGACTCCCTTTTCCCTGATAGCTAGCATCAGATTTCTTCTTCCCACAGCCTCTTGGAAACCTACCTGAGTTTACATTCCAAAAGTATTCCTTAATTAGCACATTCCTTCAGCTCCACTGGTTTTCTTGCTCTTTGCAACATTTCAAGACCATTGCAGTAGTTTTTGAATCATACAAAATCAGAAATGTTAACTTTCCATATCTCTCATAATAATTTTAAATATCTAGGTGACTGTGAATTTTTGATAAGTGAGCTCTTCATAAGGAAGATGGCTAACATAGCCTTTAAATACTTTGTCAATGCAACTGACCGGAAATTGTAATGAATAGTAACCTATTGCTTGGGTGAAGGCAAACCATGACTCTCCTGTGTAAGGAATACAAATTCAAACTCTCCATCTCAGCTCTTTATTGGGTTGCTTAATCAAAATCCAAGCACATAATTTTTAATACATTAATTTTCTCTAATTTCACATCAAAGGGCTTTTCTGAATGTTGTTAATTGTCTTTGAAGGTATTACATGATTGGGCTAAGCAAGCCACAGTTTTGCTATATTCATTTTACTAGAGAAGTGTGTCAAAGAAGGAAAGAAAAGAAAATGGGATTATGAATTTTTTTTTTAGATGACTGACATGTTTACTATTGAAATTCATTACATCTCTGATTTTTGTGACTGTTAGCTTATAAATATCCAATGTTTTAATGTTTTATGACTTTATTACTAATCTCTTAATATTTGTTTTTCCTCTAAGCTCTGTTCTTAATGTTGCAGAAATGCTGGCAAATCCCCACTTTTCAGAAAAAAAAAAGCCAAAAAGCACATCTATTTTGCATTACCTCAGAGGTCTCATTACTTATTAAAGTATGATTTTTAAATCTGTCTTGTGACAATGATGGTATTATATTTTATTTTTTAAGTCCAAAACACTAATTCGATACGTGGCCTCATCTTAAATAGTATTTTTTTAAGATTTAACCACAGGTGAATTAATAATGCTAATAATAGAAGTATTATCATAGCACTTTTGAGCACTAATCACAGGTCATCATTATGTGAGCACAGATTATAAAAATGGACTTTTCTCTGAAAACCTTATACTCTCAGTCTATGACACAGATGGATTAAAGCAGAAGGGAAAAGGCAGCAGTGAAATAGTGGCAGTGAGCACAGCAGGCACAACAGCAACAACATCATAATTAGTAATTTTTGTAGGCATCCACAGAAAAAATTCTAAGGTGCAAAAAGAATGAAAAGGAAGGGGAGAAAAGGGTTTTAATAACTAAAATAATTTGGACGTATGAGTCAACTCAAAGAGAGAAAAAAAAGGGGAAAGAAGAACATTCCCCTGTTAAATTATTACCATTTGGGCCTGTAGACCAAATGTTCCATGTTCCATGTTCCTCCCTCTGTAGGACAGAATAAAATCTTGGGTGTTGATTGCACAGCTGCAATCTCATCGCAAAGTCCCTGGATTCAGAGCTGGGACATCTTGACATCTGTCCCATTTTTAGTCTTAGAGAAAGTTTATTCTCCTGAGTTTTTGAAAGGCGTCTGAGTACTGGGGCTTTTCATGGCTTGTCTCCTGCTGCTATAAATGAAAAACATGATCTCCTGCTTCTTGCTTCATTAAGCAATATCAGAATCTTCAAATCCTTCTGGAGTTGCTCCTTTCTGGAAAGATGAACCATTCCTTGAGAGGTCGCTACTGCATTCTCCACTTGTCTGCATGACTGTTTCAATTGAATGATATCCCACTGTTTTTCCCCATAAAACAACTTCAATATGCTGCATAGCCCACTAATTAAGTGAGATTTATAATCAATTAACCAGAACCACACAACTTCTGTGTGGGGAGTTATCTTGTCCATCTTGCCCAGGAGTGTGTATCTGAGGAAACCTGAGTGTCCCTGTCTCTTTGCCATGAAAATGGGCCAGGCATTCCCAGTATGGCCTTCAGACCACTTGTTCATCGCTGTTTTGCTTCTACATCCACCCCTTTTCCTTCCCTTTCTGGCACTACAGCAGTTTTGAACAGCAGCCATTTAGAGCTCCAGCCAGATCTTTCTCAGTGAAATACCTTCTGTGGGGTAGAAAGCCAGGGAAAAAAGCAACAGCAAGTGGACCAGCCTTGGATGTTCCTCTTCAATGCCCTCAACTTGCACCCAAGCCCATCATTTTAGCTGCCACCAAAGCACACCAGCTCTGGATGCAGAAGTCCCAGCGTTTGGGCTCTAGTATCAGTCTCCAAACTTCTGGGCCAGCTTTAGGAATGTGTTTTTAATATTCATTGTTCACTTTGTCTGCTACAGATGTGCACAGTGCAATTATTATAATGTTTTGCACATGTGGTGTTATGAAATGTGTGCCTTTAAAGTCATGCCAGTTTTTTCTTTTCCTGTAACCCAAATACATTATTTCTACCTATGTTCCAGTCACTTAGCTTGCCACACATTTAAAAAAGAACACAAAAAACTTTATTATAAAGATTAAACTAACAACTATATAACCAAAATTGAGCAGATCCATTTTCTCCATAAAATATCAGGGTTTTTTCATATACATCCTTGGATTTCTTTTCTTGTGCTCCTGCTCCTTAACACAGACACAGATGCTCACAAAAACATCTATCTATAAATAAAAAAAATACATGCACATAAGGACAATTCCTAATGTATAGAAGGAAATCATTCCTTAGCAAGGAAGCCATGCGCTATCCAAACATTCTCATCTTCAGCAAATTATGTCCTTGTATTAATCACCTTCAAACTTAATAATTTCAGCTTACTCTACTCAATGATAAAGCTTCAGCAGAGGGTCACCAGGCCTCATCAGTCCTTTTTGGTTACTCACTTACCATGGGATACAGTTAAAGTAGATTTTAATTGGATGCCATTTGAGGACCTTGGTGACTTTGAAACAATATGGGATCTCTTGGGATAACAGTGCCTTCCTGAAAAGATTAAGTGATCAATTTATCAATGTGGGAACACATGGAAAGCCTGAATTAAGGTTGCATATCTTGCACCAGAGTCAGACACAGACCCCTTGAAACAGAAACTAATTGCTTCAGGCCTCATTGCATTTCAAAGTATCCAGCCTGTCCAGATCCCTCCTTCAAACCTTCCTATCCTCAAGCAGAACATTCACATCTAACTTGGTGTCATCTGCAAGGTGACTGTGGTCTATAGTTTAGGCTCCTTTCCAAGATGAAAATGGGCAAGCAGCATGACACAAGACTTAGGTCTGTTCATCCAGGTCTCTTTTCAACACAGATTTACTCTGTGTCAGTGATATACACTGTACCTGGGCTGGGTATAATAGCACACCAGCAGGAGCTGCCTTTCAAGGTTTTAAAGGCCAACGTTCAATTAATAAGGCAACTAATTATCCTACATGCTTTCACTGATCCATATTGCTTAGATATGCCTCACTGCCAGACAAACTATTTCCAATCTTAATTTCTCAAAACAGCAAGAAAGCTTTGACAATACATACACACACCACAACAAAAATGAATGTTACTGAATATTTAATGATGAACAAGGCCAAAATCAAGTGGGCTAAACAAGGGCATCTGATCTCTGACTAGAAACAAAAATCAGTTCATTCATAACAAACATCATATTGAAACTTAGCAAGAAGAGTTTCAGGAAAGACCGATGATACACAAAACTGAGCACTACACCTTACAAGGAAGGGAGACTACAGACACAGCAGCAGATAACTTGGATCAAGATGGTTCGGTCTTTATTACTGACATAAAAAGTACCAGAACACACGCCTGCTGTTATCCCATGATTATCCATACTGAGCACAGTATCTGGAAGTTCTGGTCATGCCTTTGGCTCATTCCAGCAGGTCCTCAACATGGCTCGCAAGGGCCAAGGACCAAACCCCACAGTCAGTTTGGACGCAGCCACTGAGGTTTGAAGGGCAGGAGAGTTCCGTGCTATGGGCACAAGCCATGCCATTCCACCTGGCCAGAGAAAAGGCAGGATGTACTTTATCTCCTAGTACAGATGTAACCACCGAAGTCTTTGGCATAGGAACCAGTGAACTGTGATGGTCTGTGGTTACAAAGAGAAGAATCCTATATATCTAAAATAAATTTAATTACATACAAGTTAAACAGCAAGCCATAGTGAACCTCAATTTGTTTGTTGTGGTTTCATTCAGACAATTGCCTAAAACTTCAGCTCTTTTTCCAAAGCACATCCAGGTTTCTTTGCTCTAGAAATCTCAGAGGATCAATCTCCCTGAGGAGATTTTCAGTATACCTTCATCAGACTGGGCAGGCACATCTTTCATGCTGTGTTTTGATATTTCCCCATCTTCTGGCTGAATGCAAGAAATAGGAAAGCTGCTCAGAACTTAATTTAAAAGGTAAACTGAGCTCTTTTGAATTTCAAAAAGTCTCAGGATGGATCTTCTTTTATCAGAGCCAGCTTATCCATCCCTAATTCAGAGAGAAACGTAGGGGTTCAGATCAAAACTTTTTGATCCGGCTTCAGATGTTCTCAAAGTTCAGGGGTATTTGGATCTCAGGTTTTTCTGGGGGTCCAAAACGTGATTTGCAGTGCCCATCTCCTACCTGTCTATTCTCTTACATGTACATTTCTTCATTCTAGCTTCCCTCTCCCTCCACTGTTCTTCCAAGATTAAAGCTTTTCTATTATTATCATTATAAACATAATTCCTATAAGAGATAAGTAGCTCCCCAGTGTATCTTTATTAATCCTAGTGAAGATAACATTTTGAAAGCAGACAGGAAAAGATATTTAAAAAGAGCAAGAGAAGACAGTTGCAGATAAGCACAGCAGGGGCAGAATTTCCTACCCTGTCTGAGCCTGTTTACAAAGAAGACTGGGTTAAAAACTGCCCTGCATGAGAAGTTGCACACTAGCGAACATGTAACCACCTTGATGAGTCTGAGACTAAATTATATCTCTCAGTATGGCCAATATTGTAATCTTGCTGTGTGTTGGAATGGCCACCGTTGTATTTTGTCTTGTGTGCAGACCCTTGCATACACAAAGCTATTTTTTAATGTTCCTTAATTGAAGCATGAGTGACACTTGTGGATTCAAGAAGAGGAGAGAAGTTTTACCTCCGGAACGGGAAACTCATGGACGTGCACAAATATGCCAGAATGTGCGGTGGGATTTGCTGGGGTTTTTTGGTTAATACCAATATTAATTTCTAAAAATACACAGAAAATCATATAGTGTGATCCCAACACTCTGAGGTAAAAAAAACCAAAAAAACAAAAAAAAACCAAAAAAAAAAACCCAAAACCAAAACGAAAACCAAAAAACAAACAAAAAAAAGCTGATCTGTTTACAGTCTTAACAGTCTTGTAAGGTATTTTTGTTAGTACAGCTACAGTGATATGACACAGTTCAAATTGCATATCACAATTAAAACACAAATTTTATTGTAACTATCCCCTTCTCTGGTCTTACCCTCAGCCTTCCACTGAAGCCTGATGTCCAAAAACTGATTGCATCCATTTGCACAGGGCACAGAGAGGATTAACATGAGTCTCAACCATCCCAAATCCTTTGCTAGGAAAAGTATGATGTTGGTGCTGAAGGTTTCTTCCTCCTTCCCTGAGATCTAGGGGGCATTTTTATGTTTGCTGACATGCTGTGCACTTTGCTATTTTATCATCAATCTGCAAATCCACGTTGTATCTCCAAGTACTCTTTATATATGGTGCCTTTTACATATATAGGGACAATTCTAGCTTCTTATGGTTACCCCTGAGATTGATTTACATTACATCCAAGTTGCATTTATTTGCTGAACACTAACTAGCCCAAATTATAGCCGTCGGGTCCTCTGCATTTGCCTTTGCCTGTGCTGACAGGTGTTAGAACTCAGAGCTGTTCCAAGCTAAGCAAAAGCTATAACCAAGCTGGTAACACCCCACACCCCCCAACAGGTAACTGCTGTTACAAGCTAAATCAAATCTCCAGGTGGGCCAAGACAAGTCCAGACAAACCCAAAGAGGTAGCCTAATGCAAAGTCATACCTCTTATAAACAATGGAAACACCAGATTACTGATAAAATGGCTACAGATAATTTTTCTCTCTGTCTGGGCTCTACTGCTTTTTCTGACTTTGGCTTCCCATGGAGAGATTTTTTCATCGTTTTGAAACCATAAAGAGTAAATAAAATATACTGCCACCTTAATACAGTGGAATTAGAGCACAGTGACAGAAGTGAACCAGTCATACCAATCATTGTAATTTGTTCAAATGAGAATCTCTGGTTTGAAAAAACCAAAGAAGGTAAATCTAATGAAATACATTTGTCTGGGAAATGTCCTAGAAGACTTGGGAAAACCTGATCTAAAAAGGTTTTTAACAATCAAGTAAAGGAAATAATTATTCTCTCCCAGATATGAATGCTGAGAAGCACCAGCATGGTGAAGTATCTTAAAGTGATTCCTCCTATTGTGTATTTAATTTTTCCTAAAACTCAGAACATAATCATCTACTCAGAATGGGAGGATTACTTTTTAGATACAAAAACAGATAAAAAATAATTTCATTATTAAAGTACTGAGAAAATTAAATCTTTCTCAGAGACTAGATGAACATTGATAAAGCCTACTTATTCTGGACTGAGCTTGTGGGGCAAAACACTCTGTGATATTCTCCACAAGCAAAGATTATAGAGAGCATAACATATTGAAATCTAAATTAATCCTGCTTATTGACTGATAATATGCCCTGACCCTGGGGGAATATGCCTAATTTATTACTTTTAAATTGTTTGGATTCCTTTAGGATGAGCAACTCCCCAATTTATTTTCATTGGCTGTGTGGGGAAATGAGTCATTAAATATGAATAGGGATTATTTTGTTTTGAATGAGTATTGCAAAAAATTCACATTCAGCCAGTGGTGATTAGATTGCATGCTTTTTCATACTGCAAGGAAGAGAGACAATTTGGAACATGGGCTCTAAAAATGAAAATAAAAATAAGATGCTTTGTACTGCCTAGAAAGTAACAAAGGATTCTCACTGTATGTGTCTACTGCTCCTTACAATTGTTTTTGAATACCAGATATTCAAGTCAGCATAAACCTAGGCATGACAAGAGGAAATGCTTTCCTGAATTTGGCCTGATGGATGATGTTTCCCACTCCAAAACAACATTCATTGCCTTTCAAAGAATTTTTGCAAAATGCACTGTTTTCCTCTATAGGGTAAATGAACCAACACTGTCTGCAATAAAAGGGGGAAAACAGGTAGGCTTTGTCATACAGTCTCTTCTCCTCATACTCTGTCCTCAAATGGAACAAGCTGTGAAGTCCAAATTAACATATATGTGACCAATAAACCTTCAGGCAAGGACTGAGACTTGGCTGGTTGAGGGTTTTTGGGGTTTTGATTGTTTGTTTGTTTGTTTGTTTGGGGTGGGGGGGGGGGGAGTCATTGGAGTTTTTTTTGCCTGGTGAGATGTGATCCCACTCCAGGTTATAATATTAGCTTGTGGCTCCCCAGGAAGAATAGACTTCCAGGAATTAGCTGCTTCCCTGACAAATGATGGCCAATTCAGGGCATATCTCTGGGAGCCCTGTATAAGGAGCAACTTGCACCCTGAACATGCAACAACTCAATGTTGACTGTCATTCCAGACCAGGATTCACTTCTACATCTTTCCAGGATAGAAAATGAGAGGTTTGAAAGTGCTCAGACACACATCATTTGAACTCTAGAACTGTGCTAATGGGATGGAAGGATGTTCTACACATCTTTCCTCTGCATCTAGCTCTATGATATCTGCCAGTGAAATGAGAAATTATTACATTACATCACTTGCAAGTAAAATATGAAGAAAGGTGAATGCAGCAGCAGAGGCCTCTGACTGCATCCTATGCCTTACTGGCAGATCCATGGCCTACATAAAACCATAGAATAGTCTGGGTTGGAAAGGATATTTAAAGGTCATTTAGTCCAGACATAAAGGGATCCTTTTCTAAATGTGCCCTTCCACCTTCTCACAATGTACAGTTCAGGGAATTTCTGAGCCAGATCTCATACCTGTGTATTTCTGATGATGAACATTTTCCTTTTGTTGATTTGACTCCTTGCTTTCCTGAACATTAACAATGCCATGGTACCATGCAGCAACAAGTTCAATGGGTTAATTACACATTTTGTACAATGATCAGGGCATGAAAGTTTATGGAATAAAAGACCATGATTACAGCAGAGGTAAAGAAAGATTAATTTTTTACTTGAAAAATGTGTCATAATATGTATTAGTGTAATTGATTACATTTTATTCACACAGGCTGGCCTTTTTTGCCTAAAGAAAGGATAACACAATTTCATGATACACAGTGACTTCACAGATTTTCAAATCTTTCAAAAAAAGACTTGTGCTTTCATATTGTATTTTGAAAAACTGCATAAAGCTCATTTTCCTTCTTCCAAAAAATGCAATTTCATTTGAAGCATGACATTATGGGAGATCTGAATATACTCTGTCATAAATAAATATATATATATTCAGTATATCTGAACATACTGAAGAACCAGTAAACATCTTTGTTAAACTTTCTGCGAGACAAGAAAACACAAATTAGGTTTGCAGCTGTTTATCAGTTAGATTTTGCATCTGTAAAATACAAAATTGGTATTTGAAATTCTGCCTTCATATTTCCTGCATAGAGTGCTTTTGTCTTTGACCTATTTAAAATAGGAATTTTCTATATAAGCCGTACGACATAAAAGCTGCTGTTGACTATCCTCGAACTTCACACAAATTCTAGCCATACTGTATTAGAGACTTTCTGCTATGATGTGTAGGCATCATAACATGTTTATAATAAAAGATGTTGAGGTTTGGGGTCAAGGTTCCCCAATGTTCTTGTTTTGACAAATGATCTTTGCAGCATTTACATATCATAAGCTATGTTTAGAATTAAATGCTTCAATTAAATCCACAACTTGGTTTTGCCCTCTGGGGTGATAAACAACCAAAATGAGAGGTGTTTTTTCTCTGTCCACAGCAAGAGGGTTAGAAAGAGAGAAGGAGCAACAATAAAGACTCTTGAAAGGTCGTCCTGATAAAAGCCCTAGTTTCATTTTTACTCTAAGTTTTATTCTGATTGGCAGTTTTGTGGTCTGTCTCACCAATTATTGGAATCATTGCCAACAAAACAGAGGTTGCACAAGAACTTTTCCCACACTTATTTATACCATTCTGGTTCAGTCAACCTCCTTCTTAATTTCCTCACTCAGTTGTGTCATGGAACTGCATTTTTATCATCCTCAAGGGCAATTCCAAGATTTTCCCCGAGACTAAAAGAATTATAAGCTTATTGTTTATTGGAGACCTACACTCCAGAGTGAAGCAGAAAGGAGGATAACTCCAGCCGAAGAAATATATTCTGCTTCCTGAACAGTTTCACTGGTCCACCTACTGTCCTCACTGATTATTATAGTGCAAAGATACTTTTATTAAACATAATGATATTAAATGGACCTGATGCGATTTAACACATTTATGAGACTCTTTCATGTCTCACTGTAGGAGGCTGATATTTAAACCCTAGTCCTTACTGAACCTGAAAGCATTAATAATCCCCTTCTCTTTGGCCCATATGCAGGCTCATTACAGTTGCTCTTTATAGTTATCTATTTTCTCTTAGGCCCTTATGCAGAGAAGAATCTCTATAGAGGAAAAAGCTTAAGCAGTTGATTAACTTTAAATACATTGAAGTCAGTGCTCAAAGTTAAGCAGGTGCTTAATACTTTCTTGAACCAGGGCCTCACAGCCTAGTGTTTCTGTCTCTGTACTGGTTCAAAAAATAATGGTCTAGAATTTGCTTCTCCACTCAACTTTCTTGATGCAAATCAGGAGAACTTCATTTAGATTAAAGACCTTTGTTCATCTTTGTCTTGTATATTATGGAGTCCTCTAGAAAAATGGGTGTCAAATAAAACTATTGGGGAATAGCAGACTCTAAATAAACTTTGCATTCACTTTTGTCACAGTTATAGAAGACATATCAGGAGCATCAAAAGGAAACTGCAACTCAGAGGTGGTCATGGAATACCAGCATAAAATAAGAGAACAGGAGGAGGCTAAAGTGACTCCTCCTAACTTGACTGAGTGAATTGTCTCCAGACCATTGCAATGAGGTGGTGAAGAAGAGAACTGAGCAGGGGTAGAGGGATGCATAGGCAGTGATGAGTGCCATGAGCAAGACATGATGCATCATCCATCAATATCAATAGTCAGACCTCACTGCTGGCAGTGTGCATATGAAAGAAGGTACGTGAAGACCACCTTCCCTACTCTCTTTCCTTCTAGTTACTGTATTCCTCTCCCTCAAAAATGAGGAGGCCCTGCATGCTTCAGGGGAGCAATACCTAAAATCCTGCCTATGTCTGCTTCCTTTCCCACGTATGTGATGGATAATACCCCTGCAGAATTCAGTTCAACAGCTTCTTAAATCTACTTTGAGGGACAAGAAATACACTTATATATCCTAACTGGTTTGGATATTCCCAGTTTCTGGAAAAAAAACAAACCAACGCGGTCAAGGGGCTATGCTTCTTTGCCCATGAATCATGTCAGCCTGGTCTCCATGACATTCTGGGACACAAGGTCAGTCAGGAGTCATCCATTTCCTCATATGCTAAGCTGAATCTGAGTTCCAGGAACAGCCAGTCTTTTAATGATCTACAGCCACTGGTAAGCTGCAGACTTGTCTGAGGGTGAAGATCAAGCCGACACCCATTAAATAGTGTCTGACATTGCTGGGCAAGACCTGAAGTCCTAGACCTTAATCATGTACCTGTTGCCAGAGATGTTTGATTGGTCCATGACTGGAGATATGTACTCCAGAGTTTCAGCTGTCCCTCTACCTCTGGCCTTCATTGCTGATGCTAAATGTAGAATGTGAAATGGATTCAATGTTTTGGGCACTTTGAGGGAAGTTACATGGTAGCAAGGGCAAATGCACAGTCTCATTTTTTCATCTTCAAGAGTGTCTCTGGGGTTTGGTTTGGGACATAGAGAGAGGAATATTCACCAAGAGTACATTAGCTGTCAGACTGGATGGACTGAAGCTGTGGGGCCAGCTCTTTAATCACCAACAACTCTATTTCACAGTATCAGCCAAGCGTCCCAATTAGGAACTGGCATCCCCTGTCACTGATAAAATGGGATTTAAGAGCATCAATTTGCGGGCTAAATAAAAGGACAATGACAGCAGATGGGAGGGAGGTTTTGGGGATTATCCTAAAACTTGGATTATTCTCAGGACCAGCCAGGTACAGCATAAGTACTACCTACAGAGTCTCAGGTTCAATGTAGATGTAGTTCCTAGGAGAAAGGAATATGGCATACAAAATGCAGAGCTAATATTATCACTGCCTATGCACAGCACATGCATGTCTTACAGTGAGAAATAGTTAACAGACATAGAATGAGCACATGCAGAGCTGGTAGATATGCCCAATTGAATGAATCAGTTTATATATTTAATCCTTCTTAAACAGGTTTATCCTCCAAAGAGTTTCTCATTTCTTCTTCTTTTCCATGATTTAGCAGCCAGCAATCTTACAGCCCTACTGTGCTTAGAAGGGGGCTCCAATTTTTTTATTTCTAACAAGGTTTCCAGCAGATTTTGAATGTCATACAAGTATTCTATTTGCACATTAACTTCTTTCAGACTGAACACATCCAGAGCTAAATTATTATCCTTGAGATCCATAAAGGCAAAAGCTTCATCACTCCCTGTTCGGTGGAGGCAGCATTAGTCCTGGGCATGATTTAACAGACACTTTTCTTCTGAACTTCAACATTTGAGAAGCACTTAAATATGTAATTCTCTCATTTCCTGACAAGGAGACTTACCAACCCTTGTCATTGCGTGGGAAACATAGAGCCACATGAAAAATTATCCAAAAGTTCAAATGTGCATGGTTTAGGCAGCAAAAGTGAAAACAGTTGAGCTTGGACTCTCGAGTCCATAGATTTGAAAACTGGACTCTGTAAGAAAAAAAGTTGAACTGAGAATGGCTGTGAAATTCAAACCTTCTACCAGGTAACAAGATTAACTGTTGAGCATTTTGGGACAAAGGACTGAAAAGGAACAGTAGTGCAACTGCCAGAAAAATGAGGAGCATGTTCATTAGTAATTCACAATAACTCATGGAAAATAGGGGTCTGCTGCAGGCCAGAAAAATAAATGGAATACTTATCCTTTGACCATGCTTCATGTGAAACCAGTTTTAATGTGAAATACTTTATCTGGTAACATTTTATATGTGAGCTGATTCAATTTTCTGTGCAGACATTCAGCATGCTACTGAAGAAGCAGCAAACGCCAACAAAGATCATTTCAATCTGCAGCTGGAAGTAAGGGTATCGTCTGTCCCACTGCATGATGAGCTCATCATAGAGAGGGAAATGAACACCATACAACACTGCCTTGGAAAGACTTTGGATGGCACTTTCATCCAAAGACAACAAACAAAAATCTGGCATGATTTCTGTCATACATAACATCATCATCAATCATTTAGCTCAAACACTAACATATCCATTAGATAATTGCGTATCCAATGACATGCAGTCACAAAAAGATGCAGGCCATATGCTGATTGGAAATTATTACATGGTAAAATCTGATACTTATTTATACTGACCTTTGCCGTTTTCTTGCAAAAACTCAATTATCCTTCCAATGCAGAGATATGTTTGGTGGGATATTTGTCCATGAGAATTCAGTATATTTCATGAAATAATCTTGTAATAATATTAAACATGTTTGATATACTTGGCAATATGTGGGATTATATAAATCAACCATGTCAATCATCAGCATAAATTCTGACGCACCACAGGGATTATCTTGTTTCAACTGACATCCTTAGCCATCTGATGATACAATAATTTAATTACAACATCTAATACAAGTAACCTCATAGTGATATTTATTGCAAACCTCCAACAAAGGGTTTTTGGCCAAAAAAACTCCTAAAACCAAAACACAACAAAACTAGAATATAGGACTCTACTTGGAGAACTGAATAGAAAAAAAAACAAAGGGGAAAAAAACCCCCAGCAACCCAAAGCAGAAGAAAGAGTGAGAACTTAACAGAAAAGTTATCTTGGTATTACAATATTACAACAAAAACTTGGAAATCACTGTAGTGACAATTACAGCAAAAAAGGGAACAGCTGAAAAGAAAGTAATGAGAGAAGAAAAAGAAGATAGCATACAAGAATACTTCCATCTCCCATTAATCAAAATGATGCTCAGATCTGGGTTTGTTAGCAGTAGATGCAACAGATAATCATGTGGCACAGGAGTTGTACATAATCAAGAAGACATCTGATGAACCAAAAAGCAAATATGAAACAGCTGTTCTTCAACACACAGCCATGTAATTCCTGAGCTTCTCACCTTCATCATCATATCTATCCATACATACATCTCTCCACCAACTCAACTTGGATTTGATCTGTTGAGGACTGCTGACCTGCACTTCTCACCTGCAGAAAAGGCGAATTCTTACAGAACACTCACAGGACTTACAGATTCACCACTCTTATGTGGAATTTTCCATTTTAATCATTTAGATCTCTGACTTAATGAAGTGTAGGTAACTGACATGTCAGACTCACCTGCACTCCCCATAAATATGATGAGAATGATAAATTTTTCTGAAGGTATGTAGGTGTTAATGTTACATTAGATTAGATGTTTCCCTCTTTCCATAGACTGCATCAGAATGAAGAAACCTCCAGATATTAATCCAGAGCCATTAATTGAGAAATTTACTTCATATAGGAAAAAAATATTAATATATCTGTCTGCTCCATTCACACCAAGTGAAACAGAGTCTCAGTAGACATCCTCACTACGCCTGCAGAGGAAAAATACTTTCTTAGAGTATTTTGGCACACAGCAAATGACAGATAAACTGCTTTCAGCCTCACTGAGTCCACATTGCTTTGTCCCAAAAGATTTCTGTAGTTGCCAGGCCATGGGAATTTGTAATGCTCCACATCGCCTGCTAAAGCAGAGCCAGTGGCAGACAGGATGGCCATAGACAAGACCAGAAGCAGGGGCACTACCATGTACCCTGACTGATGCTGCTGAGACTTCAGCACAGCAAAGAATTTAATCCCTTTTCATGGAATAGCTTTCATTTATTTAACCAAAGACTACTGCAAGAAATTCATAATGGAAGTACTATATACAGAGTACCTCTACATACTGTGTGAAGTATAATAGTTCTCTCTTTTCAGACTACAGCAGAAATAAATCTAAATTAAAAGTTTTCCCTGTTCTTTCCAGGGAAATCCAAGATTTCCTCTTTAAAATTAGCCCACCATGATCTCTCTCCCTTGATATGGTGGATAATATCACCCTTCTCATTAAAGCACACAAAAAAAAATCTAAGGACAGCTGCTTTGTAAAAGGATTCAGAGGTGCTGCAAATGGGAAAATGAAATCAAAAATCCTTTTGTTTTGATAAAAAATAAAAATTTGAAAAAGAGAAAACTTTTTAATATAAGTTTTTCTTCTAAAGAAAAAAAATTTAGAAAAATGACCCTCCTATATCGGGTATTTCACTTTATATTCCATATCTGTTTTAAAAGCAACAAAAATGAAGGAGATCACTTAGTTTTCACCTATTCCAGGGAAATCTGAATAATGTAATGAAAACTGTTGTCCATAGACAAGCATTTACTATAAAGAGTATAGAACTAACTTATCAAAACTTTTTAACTCTCCAGAAATTTAAGTTACTTAATTAGTTAACTCTCCAGAAATTTAACTCTCCAGAAATTTAAATTTAACTCTCCAAAACTTTAAGTCTTCAGAAATTTAGATTCTTCCAGGGTTAATGCTGAAAGTTGTGTCCTGTACCAAAAATGTAACTTATAAATTTCCACCCACTCTTGCTGTGAAAAAACCAGAAGTTACATCTGTATCACTTCTAGGTATTGAACAGGTAACTCACCTTTTTTGGTTTTGGTAGCCATGTTTTGAAGGAAAATGGAATTGTATACTTGCCGACGGTAAATAAATGCAACAGGGTATTTTTAAATGAGGGCTCAAGTTACTTTAATGATAAAAATTTTGGAATAAATCCTTGCAGTTAGATATTGAATTCAGATAAGATTTTGTCTTTATTTTTCTTTTATTTCTGTGTTCATAGAGGTAAAGAAGTCCAAAAAAGTAATGAGGACACCCTTGAAAAATCACAAATCTAGATTACCATTTTCCACTTTTAAAAAAAAAAAAAAGCTACTCAGAAAAAGCAGACTTGGAGCTGTTTTAGCATGATGCTGCTCCCCACCCCATGTGAAAGGTCTGTGTCTGAGAACAGACAAGGTCACAGGGTTAGAGAAAGTATTGCCCACAATGGCCACAAAGCATTCAGCTACTAAGGATGAAGAGCAGCTCCCTCTCCAGATTTATGACCTCTCCTGCTGTTTCAACAGCTGAACACTGGCACATGCTCCAAAGAAAAATGGTCTCCCACATTTTGAGCTGAAGGGGAAAAAAGTGATGCAATGGAAAAAAAGCAGCAAGAAAAAGTCTGGTGCGGAGCACAAGAAAATGTTTTCAGAAAGCAAAGTGTCTGAACACAAAGGTTAGCTACACATATTGATAGAGCACAGTCAGAGCTGGGGGAATTAGTGAGATGTCAGCAGTGGTTTAGCCCTGTAGAAAAGGGGAAATTCTAGTGGAATGCAACTATAGCACTGAGAACATGTGATACTATGTGCAGCTAATGATACAGAATATTTATTTGTTTGATTGTTTCTTGGTCTTGAGGTTTTTGTGACATAGAATAGAAGCTGGAAGGCAGAAAAACTATGAGGCCTGCATTACAGTCACTGAGAGGACAATACCTCAGGAAAATAGGATTCCAGTTCTCCCTAAACATTGGTGAACATGGGACATTCTCTTCCCCAATGTCTGACTAATTTTTTGCATACTCTCAGTTTCTAAAGAAGAAATAGCAGCTTCAGATCCCTGCACTTTTACCAAATATCCAGCTCATGTCATCCATCATTCAAGTCAAGTAACAGCACCAGATTACTGGGAGATCTGTGCTACAGGAATGAGGAAATGGTTCTGGCATGGTCATTATTTTCCTTCCTGGCAGCTGATATACTATGGAAATTTCCGTATTGTGGAAATGCTGCCTAAGAAAGGCAGAAGACATTGGTATGAATAAGAATTAAGTACTGAAATATGCCACTTTCTTATTTTATAGGAGCTGGGGAAATAATTTGTGCTTTCCTTTATTTCCTCTCTGTCTTCTGTAGTATTCAACTACTTAGAAGCAGAGGAATCATTTATGTTTAGCACAGCTTGTATTCTAAAGCTCACATATTAGTAAAGTTAGCATAGATCACTCTGTACTGCTGCTTGCACAGCTGGGTATGTCAGACAGTATAAGTTTGTCTTTTCTAAGATGAGCTTAAATCCAGTGTCTTTCTTACACCAACCACAGCACAACATTGTTCCTTAACATTGTTTCTTCACTAAAGAAAGTTAGCTTTAGTGAAGCCATGTTCTTAATGCAACCCTACAGGTGGATAAATTTTGATAAATTGCTTCAGCATACACTCAGATCTGAGTGTTCATCTTCAAGCCACAGGAATTGTCTGATTATAAGCAAAAAGTAATTCACATTTGAATTATGACACCTACAGTTATTGACTCATTAACGACACCTTAAGCTCCTCTGATCAAAAGGAATGCCCCCTTCCATTACAAAAGAAATCATTTTACCAGGGTCATAGATGTGTGGGATTAGGAACATGGACTTGGCTTACACAGAGAGATGCAGTCATGTTCTGAGACTTCTTGAAGGTTTGTTCTTTATAACAAAAATTGAAACCTAGGAAAGTCACTTTGTCATGAGGATGCCCACCCAATCTTTCTCCCCTAGACCAGGGAGATTGCCAACAGGTGAGATGGAATGAATGCTGAAGGAAAAATGTTGCTGTGCTTTACAGAGCACCATGCAGATACCAAGGGTGGGACTTAGACCATATCTTAGAGAAAAATTATCAGATGTGCACGGGTAGCCATCTATGTGTCATCTAGAGAACAAGCTCTCACTGTGCTCCAGGGAGATTTGGTCAGGACAGTGAACAGCTTCTCAGGAGTGGCTCAGCTGATGAGGCATTGTAGCAGAAATCTGTACCAAAATCTATGTACCTGGTACCAAGTGGGATGCCCAGAGTAACTCAGGACACCTGTGTGGGGGTAGCAGACATTAGATACCATATCATGCTGCTGCATTAAAGGTTGTGGCCTGTCGTCTTCATTTTGGAGGACATTTTACAAAACTAAATACCTCTAAGTAAGTTACTTCCTCATAATTTGGGTGCTGTCTATTTTAAAATGGACTGAATCACCCTTTAGGCTGCACTGACTCTTTTGGGTTGATCTCTATCAGCTCTCATGAGAGTTTAGTGCACATATCGAATACCATCTACAGACGCCAAATGTCAATGCCACAGTCAGCAAGCTGAATCCTGTCCTAAGGCACCCTGTGCTGCAGACATGCCATAACTGTGTACTCTTAATTTCCCATTATTCCCAGGCAGATTGCCTGGTTCCCAAAGTTCACCTGCTTTACAGGTGAGGATGTACTCAAGCAGCCTTCATTTGGAGACAACCGTGGTTTATCAGGGTGGATTACTTTGCTTTCAAACCCATAGGAGGTGAGACTCTACTGCTCTAGAACCTTAGCTATGTGCTTGTTCACTGCAGGAAATAAAGACTCTACAGAACCCAAGAAGTTCTCAACAGAGCCAGCAAATGTGGGTCTTATCTCACCTAGGGTGACTATTGGAAAGAAACAGGACCCTGCATGTACCACCATGGTCAGGTGTTAGTTCCACTGACTCACCACTCCATTAGCACTTAGTTATTATGCAATGATATACCATTTAGACATTATGCAAGTCATTACACCCTATAAAGTTATTCCAGATCAGAATTCTCTTCCTAGCTCATGCAAAAGGCCTGTTAACTTAGACTGGCTTGACCTTTAATTCCACAGTTTCCCCTGCATTATTCTGTGGTCTTCACATTAGTCCTCCCAATGCTTCTACTACTATATGCATCCCTTTTCTGTTTTGATGACACTTTTGCTTAGGCCTTTTAGTTCTGAGGTTCCCAAAATGGGCACACAAACATCCAAGAGGACTGTGTCTACACTGTATGAATCAGACCGTTAATGTTGATTCCTGGCTCTATCATGGTAGAATTTTTTAACTTGATTTGACACAGATTTTTACCTCAGTGATTGTTCATGAGTATTTCAAAATTAGTTTCCTGAAGGGAATATTTTTTAATTAGCTAAGTCTCTCAATTTAAAAGTTAATCTTACAAAACTAATCTTGAACACAAAAGCTCCTGAGGACAAAAGAAAAATAAGTGCTGGAAACATAGAATCATGGAATCATTTTGATAGGATTCTATCCAGCCCCATGGCCTTGTTTGTGTCTAAATGGTGTAGCAAGTCATTGACTATTTACCCTTGGATGTAGGAGTTTCATTCTGCTTCCTCAACCTGTCTTCCAGCTCAGGGGGAACTCAGGATACCCAGGGAACAACTGTTCTTATCATTAATGACTGAGGCAAGGAAGGCACGAAGTGCCTTAGTCTCTTCCCCATCCTATGTCAATAAGTTTCCCCCCCATCCAATAAAGGATGGGGATTCTCCTTGGCCCACCTTTTGTTGCTGATATATTGGTAGAAACATTTTTATTGGCCTTTATATCAATAGCTAAATTAAATCCTAGTTGACTTTGGCCCCTCTAATTTTCTCCCTGTATAACTTCACAACATCCTTCTAGTCCTTCTGAGTTTTCTGCTCTTTCTTCCAGAGGCCATAGACTCTCCTTTCTTCTTGATTTCCACCCAAATTCTCTGTTCAGTAAGGTTGGTCTTCTTTCCTGCCAGATTGTCTCTAGGCACATGGGGACAGCCTAATCCTGTGCCTTTGGGATTTCTTTCTTGAAGAATATGTAGCTTTCCTGGACTCCTTTACCATTCAGGACTGTCTTCCAGGGGACTCTGTCAACTAGGCTCTCCTACACAGCCCAAAATCTGCCCTCCAGAAGTCTAAGGCCACAATTCTCTGACCTGCTCCTCACTTCTCCAAGAATCAAAGCCTCCGTCATTTCATGATTATGCCCAAAATTGCCTCCAAACACAACATAACCCACAAGTTTTTCTCTGTTCACAAAAAACAGATTGAGAAGAGCAGCATTTCACAGCAGATTTTGGTAGCAGTCTCTGTATCCTAAGGCTTACCATAGTTAATTTAGAAACTGGCTTTCTTTTAACTTCAATCTAAAGTATTTGCACAGCCAGGAAGAACGCAGTAGATAGGTGAGTAAGTAGATATTTTTGAAGTGGAAGAAAGAATATTTCTTACAGTGACCTTTTGAAGCATTTCATGTTCAGATTTGATTAATAATCAAGAATAATCATGAACTATTCTCATATTCTTTATCTTATTAGTTAAAGGGAAAGATAACAAATGCCACGTAATTGCATCTGTGCCAAAAGGTAATTTTATATTCCTTGTTAAGTGAGACAGAATTATAATTTCTCTGTTCTGTCCAAATGAAATTTGATGACAGAGCATGAATCAATGAATAAATCAATCCATCTTAATATATACTTATATACTACATATATGCTACACAATATACCTCTTCTAACAGTTAAAGAGAAACTTCTTGCAGTCCTTACACAACAATACCCTCTGCCTGGCAAAAAGCTAAAAAGCAAAATTACTGTGCTTGTGAACCATTAATTTGAAAAAGTCTCTGGGTGTCTCAAAGGAAACTTGAACAAGTCCAAAAGTGTATGATCAGCAGAGATGGGTAACTGAGAGGGGACAGAAGATGGAGCTTCCAGCACAATGGAAATAAATTTTTAGCCACTTACTGAGGCCTGTGAAGCTGGCAAGAGCTAGGAGAGATCAAAAACATGCAATGAAGTGAGATGCTTCTGTGCTTGAATATATCAAGTGATGCCTACTGAAATACCATTTTATGGTTTTAGGAAAAGAGGCGAAGTGTATCAGAGATACTGAGTACTTGACTGTATTTAGCATATCTATCAGAGCCTTACCTAAAACATGAAATCAAATTGGTGAAGCAGGATTGATGAGTGCAAGGGTAATGTCTGAATGCTGAATAATGTCTGCAAGTGACATTACTCAGTAATGTCTGAAAGTACTTACTGGGGCAATGGCCCAAGAAGCGCAGTACCAATAAACACAGTCAGCAGTGAAGCAGGAGGATGAGGACAAAAAATAATACCGTTTCATAAATTCAAATGTGGGCAGAAAACAATAAATTAATTCAACAGAAACCGTTTCTAAAAGAATGAGGGCCCTGAAAGGTCATTTTAACTGATGATCTCCCCAGTACAGAGACCTCCTTTTCTCTAGGTGATTATATCAAGTAGAGAAAAATTAGGTCTTAATCCTGAATTGAAGTTAACTGTGGCAATAAAAATACTAATAATGGCAGCAACCTTAATTTAGGAGGAGAAATAAAGTTGAAGGATAATGAAAATGCCAGACTGGTCATGTCATGAGTAGCAAATCCATAAATGTGTGATCTGAATAGTGTTCATCTGAAGGAAGAAACTGGGGCAAACTTGAGCAAACGTAATTAGGGAGTAATTAAATCCTACCTATAAGATAAAAAGATAAAAATGTTGTAATAAAAACCTTGTTGCTTTACATTTCCTCTTTTAAAATAAATTTGACAATATATTATATCAACGTTAATGCTTTTACTTCACAGGCTGTTAGAAAGTGCTCGAGCAGCCAGGTGAAAATTACCACCAGGTGAAAGACAGGGGAGCTGGCAGAGAGCTCCCAAGCCCTGGGGCACATTGCTGGGGGAGGCAGGAGGGAGAGGTGTGGAGGAGAGGTATCACCGGCCTTTTCTTTGCTGTGAGCCTTCAGGAGGGTGCAGGTTGGAGCAAGTCTTTCTTTCTGGCTTGCACACCTCCGGTCCTGCACAACGGGAATCTCAGCCAGGCAAGGCAGTGTCAGTCAGGGACTGAGTGCCAGGGCTGACTGCTCATGACAGAGCCGTCTACTTTATGATTTTGGAATTATTTTAAAGACAGCTGGCAAGGGAATGCTCCTAAATCCTCATTGTGTTAATTAGCTTTTTCTAACAGGGCAATCCCCATTTATAAAATGTGGTTTCCCTAATAGCCCACTGAATAATCTGTGGAAAAAAAAGCACATCCCTCTCATGCTTGAGATTGATGCATCAAAGTAAAAAGTGAGGTTTGATGAAGTCAACCTGCACAGCATAATGAGTGCAGCACTGCATCAGCAAGGTTTCCTCCAGGAGATAACTATGGTCAGAAAATCATTATAGCAGTTGCTGTTAATAAGAGGGAGGAAGAATGATTCACAAACAAGTCCCATAAGTTGCCTCCAGGAGCACCACAGGGAGGAGTCCTGTTACTCATTATGCTGTGTGTCAGCTCCAATGAGGCCAGAAGCACAGCAGAACAATGGTCCTGACGTCTTGGGTGGCCAAAGGTTTCTTACATTGTTTTCGCATTCATTGTGTGCTTGAAATTTTCTCAGAAAAGAAAAGAAGCTTTTGGACCTGCCTGTAAGAGGCTTACTCCCCATAGAAATTATATGACTTGCACTTAAATTACATATAAATGTATATCTACATCTTCACCACCCCACAGAATACAGGAGAAAGTATCCGTTTTCAGCACTTTTCCAGCTTATCATTCAGAAGAGCGGTGGGAAGAATACATAGGCTTATATCACAGTTGTCCCCTATTCCTTTGATTTGTATTTAATTTTGCAGGGACAAGGTTCATTTTGTAGACAGTCCCAAGAAGGAGAATTCTTTTATTCCACATTTTGTTATTATAAACGCATGTGGAGTATGTCATATGGTTTTTCAGGCTGTATGGAAAGAAGCAAAAAGGAGTTTTCAATCTTTTAATGCTCCATGCTTGGGGAAGAGGCATAAGAAAATGGTCCATGGAGATCCTATATTATTATTTGAGAGATTTTTATTTTTCAGGCCTGGTCAGGTTTTATGACTGCCGCACTTCCGAGAATGCACCTCTCAAGCACAAGGTTTATAATGATTTCTCCTTACGTTATTTATCTCACTCTTCCAGTTGCAGTGCATTTATCCTCACACAGACAGAAGCATGACAGGAGAAGAGAGGAGACATCAAAGAGATTTTGCCAAACAGAGGAATATGGATTTCCCACTCCCCTCCCTTAAGGATATTTTCAAGAAGATGCAAGGTTTTGCAATGCACAAATATATTAGCAGTGCAAAGCAAACAGGAGAGGCTGTAACATTTACTTAGCTTCTACTGAACTAGCTTGGACAGTGTGTAGAGGGGGAGAAGGATCTGGGGCCTGGCAGTTTGCCCTTAAATGCACAGAGGTTACAGGGTCCGCTGTGCTCCCCCAGTAACTTTTCTTCCACCTACTGCAATCCCAAAAATAATTTGCTCTCAATCCAAAAGGGAAAACACAAAACAGCCAATTCCCATCGGATTTTTCTAGCATCTAGATTTGCTGGATTATTTGTTCCCTCCATTTCCGTTCAGCTATGTATTACAGCCGTTACTTTCAGCATCTCTGCTGGAACACTGGCAGAGTAAATAACAGACATATTTTTCAGCAATTCTAACTCTTTTCTTTAAATACTCACACCACAGATTTTTCAACACAACATTTGGGGAGGTGACTTATTTATATAAGAACATATTCATTCTGACATGGGATACAGGACTTAACAAAAGTTATTATGCAATGTGGTGGCAGAGAAGGACAGCTGAACACAGTCTACTAAGCAGTAAGATGTTGGAACTTACAAGTTTTTTTCCAAGCCAGAAAAAAACAAAGATTTCTGCACTTTAAATGTGCCCTAAATAACAGGTATAATCTTAAACAGGAAATAGAGAAGACAATATTTTATACCTAAAAAAGGATAAAAATGTATTTTCAAAGATACTAAAGGAGTTAGGTGCTCAAATCTTACAGGATGGTGTAAGTAGATCCTGTAAGCTCCACTGCAAATCACAGCTGTAACATCCATAAAAGGCCTATTTTGCAACCAAGACACTTAACTAGGACTTGGTAGATTTGGGATTCATGCCTGACTCTGTCTACAAGCTATTTTTCCTTCCTGTGCCTCAGTTTCTCTTTCTGTGTATCAGTACTGAGGCTGCAAAGAGAAATTCTCAGGAGGTAGTCGCTGTAATGTGGGAGACACACATTATTTTATTTATAGTAATTTTTGGCAGCTAGAAAAAGTGGGACTGAACATAAGACTTGCTCTTCATGTATGGGAGAGTATTCATCATGTTAATTATTCAGAAGAAAAAGAAATAAAGCAGCACTTACTGTTTCCCTGGTAAAAGTATGTCATAGTAGAGATTTCTTCAGAAAATTTTAAATAAGGCAAATCTTTCCACCTAAACAAGAAAATCTTAGTCATTATTGTGATGAAATAGCTTCACTCTCTGAAGTAATATCTAACCTCATTTTAAGAAATCAGGGACATAGACAAAATGGGAATGTGCATCATGTCAGACATTATGACCACAGAGTGAGTGGTCACAGAGGCAGCGTCTGGCTGCTTGGGGTCACCATCAGCAGGGCCAGGCAAGCTCAGCAGAACAATAAAGTAACAGCACTTGGAACTATACTCATCTGTAGACTAAGCTAAACATGAACTGGGACTTCAGGTCTCCTAGTTTTGCTGTGATGTCAATCTTTGGGCTTTGAAACCATAAAAGATGCAGATTTGCCTGACCGTGGGTGCATCAGGTGAGAGTGGGGATGACTCAGCCCAGCTGCTTGCTGGGTCTCTCAGTAAACACATGCTGAAGAACCAGCTCTTGGGCTCTCCAGACAAGACATTGCTCACTCTCCAACCTGCTAACCCAAACCTCAGCACTGAGAGAAGGCCTCATGTGTCCTCCTCCATGCAAGGAGGCTAGCCCTGTTGTGGACGTGAATTGAGGGAGACTTTCTAAACATACGTGCTATTCATGAAGGAAAGGAAAAAGGTTCCCTTTTTAGTCCTGGATGCTGATACACTTTTGTGCTCTGGTCTTGTTCAGGCAGACCTTAGACTTTGCCCTCAGGCTTGCTTGGCAGCAGGACTGAGAGAAGGCAGAGCAGCAGTGCACCTGTGATTTGGGGGTCATCACTTGCCACAGTGCCACTGAGGCTAAAGCTCTCCTGTTACCTTCAGGTGAATTCTTCAGATGAAAATATGTAGAAATATGTTTAAGGGAAATGCTGAAGAAAAGTACTCCACAGGAGCAATCCCTTAACCAAGCCAATCCATAACCAGTGCAGAAAGATTTTGCAACCACTCAAGATAGGCTGATTTCACTGCTCCATTAGTCCCCTTTACTTGGGTCAGCTACATCCCAACATAATTGTCATTTCTCCTAACATTTCTATTGATATATTAAACACACAGCTCATATATGCTTTAATTTTTTTCACAGTGTTCTGGATTACATTAAAATAACTTTGTCTTCACTGGGGACATCTCTGATTACTCATTTCTAGTTCAGTTCCTCATTTGTGTTCAGAGAGGAAAGGGATTCAAACTAGAAACCTGACTCTTCAGGGAGAACACAGACTTGGGACTTAAATTGCCCTCTTAAGTAAATGATCCTGCAACCTGAGACCTTCCTCCAGAGGAGACATGGGGATCACCATAGTCATGGTTTACTGTCAGCTACCTGCCCCGGTGTTCCTCTTTGCCTGAGTACCTGAACTTACAGCTTAGTTGAAACATAAGCAAGAGCGGAGTCATGTCCGCTTTCTCTATGTCCACGTTAACCAGGATTTTAATAACTTTTGTTTTTGTAAGGGATTTAAGTCATTTCTCCAGATCCCTCTTGAAGTGCAGTGTGTTAAATTTCAAAGGCACATTAGGTTTTCTTCCTGTCTCTGGTGTCTAAACAGGATGATTCTGCATAAAAGGATGTCCACAAATGAGAAAATAGGACCAGGTCCACTGATAGCATTAGCTTATGCATGAGAGAGCTGAGCAGGCAGTTTATCTGCTGTTTCCTTGTATTTAGGCCAACTCTAACTTTTGGCACTTGTCCCAGCATAGATGAAAACATTTTGGGTATTAACAAGCTATAGCTGCAGTTGAAAGCATAAGAACTGCAAGAGACACCCTATATTCCCTGGATGTTTTTCCACCTCAGCTGGAGCAAGCAGATCTAAGTCTCACCCCTTTACTCCACTAAAGTGGTTCAAATTGGAATGAAGAAGGAGAGGGAAAAAAAAAGCAAAACTAAACAAAAATACTGAAAAATCATAGCCTGTAGATAGTTACTAGGATTACCAAAACAAAGTACTTGAAGGTGTGGTGTAGCTTTGAAGGTGATCAGTTCTCTGGAAGACCCAGATGTGTCTTAGAACTTGCTCAGAAATAGGTACCAGTGGTTTTTAGTCTCCTGGCAAACAAGTATAACCACTAGAGACTCCGTTGACTGGAGCTAGACTCCTGGGCTGCAGCTCCTTGATCTGCACTGCTAGGACCAGAGCCATTCATTTATCCAGCCACAGCTGCCATATCTTCAACAGCAGGAGACATCCTTTTGGAGCTCCTGTGAACATCCAGTTGCAAACCCTCCTCTTTTGTGAGCGCATTTCTGATTGTGTGTGGACCTCTGCCCTGTTCAGAGCATGACCCACAGGAACTCCAGCTGGTCATCCTGACGCTGTTTGAATTTTGCATTTTTTTTCTACGTTCTCTGTAATCTTCACACATCTATTTGTAACTCTGTCATCTATTGTATTAACAGCTAATTTTCCCAATACTTTCCCATGGTCTTTCCCTAAACAGAAAGGCAAAACAAATTCCAGAGCTCCAAGCCCTGGGCAGTACAAGGTCCCTATCCTGTCTTGGTTCTTCCTGGGAACCAAGGCCGAGAACAACTCTTTGAGATACATTTTCATGGACAAAGTACAACCAGTGCTGGAGGGGGGTCTCCAGAGAAGGATATTGACCTGGGCGAAAATTGCATCTTGTAGTCCTAATTAGTGCTTTTTATCAATTATGCTAATTGTCTAAAACCTATAAAAATGTACTCACCCCTGGAGGGGGTGGGCTTTTTTTGTGGACATCTTTCCATAACTCTCTCTGAAGGCCTTCAAATAAAGATCCCCTTTCATATTACCTCCTTACAAAAATTATCTAAGTTTCATTTCCAAGCTGAGCTAAAGGCAACAATCTATACCTCCGTACACCTCATATGTACATGGAGATAGGATTTTTTCCAACAGTCATTACTCTGCCTTTGATACTCAGGATTCCATTTGGAAACCCTGTTCCCAACTAACTTATAGGTAACTGACAGAAATAGATTGATATAAAACATGAGAGTAAAATAAATTATAATGTCAAGTTACTAAAAATGCAGAGGTACTCATGCCTGACAGGAAAGCATTGTGGGGTGAGTCTACAATATGGAGGGTTACTTTTTGGGTATGTTTGGAGGTCTTAAGCACCTCAGGGCATCCTGGCAGACTCCTTTGAGGAACTCCAGCAGCAGGAACACCTTTTTACCTCTCCTGCTCCCTTTATAAAAAGACACATTAATCTCCTCTGTGTATTTATGGCAGCCTTTACTAGCTGCATTGAAACAGTTCACCTTGAGATTTGTTTCAAACACAGCAAGTCCCATGAGTTTTTTTCCCCAGCTGTTAAGAAAGAAAAAAATTATTTGAACACTCACTTCAGGAAAGCTGCAGACAAAGGCATTACCTCTTCCCAGATGTGGATTCTGCCTGACTTTGAAGTGAATCTATTGAGCTGTTCTTGAGACCATTCTGCATGTTCTGTCATTATGTTAAACTGTTAATTGTCCTACTTTCCAATATAATGTGCATTAGAGTCATTAAGATACACTGCTGTGGCAGGTTTTTCTCTCTAGTTATCCAGTCTACCTAAAAATATATTATCTGAGGCTCTGAGGTCTTGAGTATTTTCACCAGTCCTGTGAAAATTTGCCATTTATTCTAATGGAGGCAAAAATCACGTTCAAGATATTCACCTGGCATGAAGAAAGATTCACAGGTGAAAAGCATAAAAAAAATAATGGATACACAAATACTTTAATCTCTTCAATTTTAAGGGAACGTTGTCACTTCTCTGGGAAGATTCAGCTGCATTTATGTGTTACAGTGCACTTTAGCTGACCAACTCCATACTGACAAGCTCATTCATGTCTGGAATAAACAGCAGCACTTTTTCAATGGTTAAAATCTGTAGATAAGTGTTTGGCTTATTTTGTTTTCTCTGGAATAGTAGAACTTTTCCAAAACACTCTGTCTGCTCCAGTCCTGTTCATGCTCTATCAGTTTTAACACAGAACAGTCCACTAACAGAGATACTGAATACCACTAAAAGGGCTTTCAGGGATACTGAAATAAATCTTCTGGGCTTTCCTCAGCTGAGATTAGAATCTACCCCTAAATTTATAGCTCATCATTAGTCAATATTCAAGTTCTGCTTTCATTTTTTAAACTTTTTAGAAGGTCTGTTATGTCCCCACAATTCTCCTGGATGGTTCACAACTAGAGAAATACATAAGAGGTCAGAAAATTTATTTCATTGCCTCAACAAGAAATTAATATAATTGATTAGCCACAGTATCTCAAGGCTCAGATCCATGCTTAGCAGAAGAAATTCATAATATCCTGAAAGTTGAAATCCTGAAATATCATTTCACTGCAGTGAATAAGACCAAATCAGCTATTCGCTGCACTCAGTAAAGATACAGTATAGTGAACAGAATGATAAGCCTAGCTCGCTGCTAGCACTGTAACGAAAGCAGCAAACCATGACAAGGTTAATCCCTGCCATTAAGAGTGACTATAACACACCTTGTTGATATTAATAAGGTCTTTGAGCTTTATTTTATAAAAGGCTTAATAAGTCATAGTGGGAAGTTGACCCAAATATGCTGCTGATGCTTTTCTGTCATCGAATGATATGCCTACTTTGCTACTGGTAGAGTAGGATGCTCTGTAGATCCTGTTCCTTAATCAGAGATTAAAGCCACTATCATGGGTTTAGATATGGAAAACTCTAAGAAATACAGTGTGTCTTACAGAATTTTATAGTGCCATTCAAGACCTATGCTGAGACCCACAGGACAGCCTATGGAACTCACAATCAGGATCATAGCCTCTGCATCCCTTCTTTCTTGCTTTTCATTTCTCTGCTATAAAAATGAAATATTGTCCGCATTACACTATTACTTAATCCATTCCTTTATTGCTAATAAGATGGGAGGATCTTTAATGGCTATTCCACTGAAATCTAGCAAGACTAAAACCCCTAATAGAGAAAAGCATATGCTTGAGCAGTCACCCAAGAAGAATAAACTATCAAAGCTCTTAGCAACCTGCAACTGAGGAGTGGTTTTACGTGCCAAATTTAAATATAAAATGCAAATGTTTCCTAACAAATGGTATATTCAGTGCTCTTAGGTTTTCAGTGCTCTTGGGGTTTGAGTGCTTTGTTGATTTTCCCCTGGAGTCTTACTGGGTATTCTCTCTATTCAAAACTGCTCCACAAGCAATCATGCAAGTAGGCTGCAGATTGTTCACAAGCAGTTTAAAGGATGTGTCAATTAACTGCTTCTAACTGTTAACTGGTTTTAACTGAAAGTATCAGACACATTATATTCTTCTGGGGGTTTCCCCTGAAGTTAAGTTACTGGCATATATTCACATCAGTTTTAAGGTGCAAGAACACAGTTATTCCTGTACACCAGCCATTTAAAAGAGAGCATCCCATAAGGCACAGAGAAGCCAATTTGTCATCCTTAACAAAACTTCCCAAAAAAATCATCACTTCAGTACTGTAGAGTAGTAAAGTAAAACCTTTTTAGGGGTAAGCACTGAGAACCTCAACAGCAGCAAAGTGGTTATATGCTACCCAAACTCCTTGCTGCAGTCTTATCCTAGCTCACTTGTATGTCACCCACCTTCTTTCTCTGTTTAATTGTGAGAGCTCTACAGACATGTGGTGTATCACATAAAGTTTAATGCAACAGGGTGCAACTTTTGGCCATGCAAATATTAAATTTACTGCCAAGTGAAATACCTACCAACAATCATGAGTATTTTTCTGTGAAAATGAATAAAAAATTGAAGATTACTAGAGCCTAGAAGAAATCTTGGCTTGTGCTTGTTTCTCTGATTGTTTTTAGGCAAGCAACCTTCTTGGTAAGTTTAACCCAGCAGGTTGCTAAAGACCACAAAGCCGCTCACTCACTTTCCTCTCCTCCCAGTGGGCTGGGGTTTATAATTGGGGAAAAAAGAGTAAAATTTGTGGGTTGAGATAAACACAGTTTAATAGGACAGAAAAGAATGAGATAATATCAATAGAATTGGAATGTCATAAACAAGTGATTGCTCACTACCCAGCAATTGATACCCAGCAGTTCCTGAACAGCAGCCTCTCACCACTTTCCCCCTAGTTTATGAATTTAGCATGATGCCATATAACATGGAAAATCCCAGTTTGGATCAGTTGACCTGGTAGTGCCTCGTCCCAGTTTCTTGTGCTCCCCAGTCTACTGGCTGGTGTAATAGCAAAGCAAGATGCAAAATCCATGACTAAGTGTAAAAACCACTTAGTGACAACTGAATCATCAATGTGTTATCAACATTATTCTCATACTAAATTTAAACCATAGAATTATGCCAGCAACTAGGAAGAAAATTAACTTTATCCTATCCAAAACTAAGACAGTAGTTGAAAGTAGAAAAGCTTCTACTTCTTGGCTAACAAATTAGAAGTAAAGCTAGCACACAGTGGTGACTAGATGACCTTACGGTAACATTTTCTCATATCTTCTGCTTGCAAGTTTGCATGTTCTTGGTCATGATGTGTTGTTCTTGATTTCTCCCTCCCTAACAAAAAGTCAAAAGTTCGTTTCTGATGTCTTTTAGGTTCTGGTCTCATCACTCCTGCTCTAAGGTAAGCAGGTTATAATTATGGCCCTCTTATGAGAGAAAGGCTTATAAAATGTATTTTTAAGCAGTTTCTGAAGGCTGTGTGATGGATCTTTGTCTCCAGGGGAGCCCACTTCAGCCCCCTCTCACAGTGCCATAAAATAGAAGCCATAACTGCCCTTTTCTTGGGATACTCAGGGAACACAAAATCAAGAACTGCTTAACCAGATAGGGAATGGCAGCTTCAATGCTCTTTGCTTCACTGGCTTGTTACTAGAAATATTTGATTCTGAGTAAAAAAAATGTGGAAAATTGAGTGCAAAATGCCACAAATCATTGGTAAAATATTTATGAACACAAAGATGTAACAATAAGGTTTCTCATGCTGATATCATGATGAGTGACACCATGTATGGGACCTCAGCCCACCTCACTCTGCCACTGTAATTTCTTTTCAAAAATTATTTGTCCCAGCAGAAGGTCATGCCATCTCAGTGGGTTATCATGAATTTTTCAGGCCCTGTGTGAGCACATGTTTGGATTTAATGAAAAAAGCCCACTCCCATAAGTTAATGATAGAGGTTGTTACAAGGTCTAAGCAAAGCAATTATTTTAAACTACGAGCCCACAGAACATTCCCTTTGTTTGTTTTTCTAAGAGCTATCATTGATTTTCAGAGCGGGAAGACAGCTATAAGCAAGAGGGCAGCCAAAGTAGTCAAGGAGGAACTGCAATTAGTTTCTAAAGCCCCTCTGAGTAGGATAGGGAGTGCATGAACACCTCTCCTGAGGCTTTTGTGAGGAACAAGGTACCCATCTATATATTTTAAACAGGATCTGCCCCCAAGTTCACCTGCTAAATCAAAGGTAAGTCCTGGTGGGAAGCAAGCAGGAAATGAGACAATGCCAAAGATAAGGTTATAAAGGAAGCATTGGGGGGAACAACATGAGCAGCCAATAACTGGAGACTACATTTGCCTAATGGCAATCCAGTGAGTAAGATTTATATTTCCCAAACAAACAAAAATAAATGCTTAAGAGATAAGCAGGAACTGGGAACACAGCTTTTCAGCATGCACACAGAGGAACCAAGCAAAAGAGAAAAAGCTTCTTGCCATACCCAGAAGAGGGAGCAAGGGAGAGAGGCTACTATGTTATCCTTTTGCAGTGCACAGAAGTAAAGTTTTGTTGAAAAGATTTATTTTTTTTTCAGAGATGCTTTATGCAGATGTCAAACATTTGGGCTGTTCTGCTAACCCAGACAAGAAAAAGGCAGAAATTACCCCCAAATCATGGTCTAAGACAGCTCAACCTAAATAAAGTCTGGCTTAAATGCAGACTGATTGATCACACTGGTGGATTCATCACGTCTTGCTTCTGCTCCAGCCTTCCCACCAGGTGAAATGGGTACAGAGGTGTGCATCGGCAGCTTGAGATCTCTGTATCCTCTCCGTGGGTTCTGGTGTATCTCAGAGCTCAGCTGGGGTATTAGCTCAGCTCGTGAAATGCATTCATTTATTTGGTTGGCTTTCCTGCTGCTCCTGGTGCTGGATTTCCTGACACTGCCAGCCCTGCAAGAGAGATGAAGCTGGTCCCCTGAGGCAGCTTCCCCAGTTGTTGATGGCAGCCTTCCTCACAAGTCCAGGGTCAGGCTTCCAAGGGTGAGAAGAGGAAAAGAATGGAAAAAGGAAAACTCGGGAAGGAAAAAAACCAAACAAACAAACAAACAAAACCAAAACAAACAAAAAACAAAAAAAACCCCAAACAAACAAAAAAAAAAACCAACTTAAAATGGGGGGGAAAAGGGGGAGAGCAGAGAGTGTAAAGGAAGACTAAGAAAATCAGATACTGAACCATTTTATATTTTAGTTCCCTTCTTTCTCTCCCACCTGTTTCTTTTTAAACGTTGCAGAATAGCCAATATAATACCCTTGTGCCTTTGCAGCTTCAGTTATATTGCCTGAGATCTGTATTTTTTGGTCATCTAAAACCATCCAAAAATAAAAACAGTATGACAAAAGAAGTAGGGTAGGGTTTGTGTTGTGATGCAATAGTCTTGGAGAATGCCTATGGCTTCCAGACTATCTTGCAGAAACCCACAGTGTCAAATTTGCTCTTTAGTCATTTCTTATAAATTGAGTACAGTATGGTCCTTCTCTTGGCTAGAATACTTGTTGTAATAACTCTTGCTTTCCACAACAAATTTTTTGTGGGACATATAGTTACTCCAAAAATGAAGGTAGAAGAATTTCCTCCAAATTTCACCCAGAGATATTTCCACTGAGGTGAACATAATATAGTCTTAAAAGTTGACTTTACTGTTAGGTTGTGATGCTCAGAAAAATTATTTTTAATTCCTTTCTTTAATCTTCAAAGTCATTTTGTCATTGGGCTATCTCAGATTTTTGTGTTGTGTTCTCAGTATTGATAACATACTAAATTTTCAGTAGATTAAAAGGTTTATTCTTGTGAATCTATTTTCTACTGGTTTAATGGATTTGGGCATAACAAATTAAAAGATGGTCCTTATTCTGTGACCCCGAAATATATGCTTAAAAGTATACAAAACATTATAATCACACTGCTCCATGATTCCTAATTAAAAATCTATTTCTCCTTGATGTAAAAAGGGAGCAGCTAAATATCAGCATTCATATTAAATGGATCTTACTCCAGCAAATTTAGCACATATTTAAATAATGAGATATGTTGCACTTTGGTGTACAAAATGAACAGAAAACTGATGAAAATTGCAAACTTGGGCTGATAATTCTAATTTGACAATACTGGTCATTCAAATACAAGTCATTTGGAAAAGATTATGTTAGAGAAAAATGCCTGATAAAAACTGCCACTACTTAAGCTGATATAAAGCAAACATAGTAAATATAATGCCATTTATTTTGTAAACAAAGCAGGTCGTATCTCAAAATTTACTGCATAGGTCATATCTCAGGAGGTTTACTACAAACTTACTGGAAGGTTTATAGCTGTAACCTGATAGGATGTGCAGCCTTCCATTCTCTAAGCATTGTGTGCCTGAGGGAGGTTTTGTTGACTTAAATGGATTTTCTCCCAACTGGTACCAGTCTAAGTGAAAGAATCAAGCTCTGCATGTAGACATTCTGCTGGTTAACTAAAAACCTGAGGGAAAAATGGATGATGGCATCCATCATATTTTCTCCACCCATATAATGTTGCAAGATATGATCAAATGCAATGCAGGATGCTTAATCCTATTTGCATATTTTCCCATAATTTTATTCAAGGCACTGTAAAAAAAAGTTGCATTAAGCAAGTATCTCTTTTTGTGGACAACAAATGTAAACTACTTGAACACTACTTGAAGGTGTGTTCAAGGACAGTTCCGCTCATTTCAGACTCTCTTTGGTGGTACAGGCTTTGCAGTTTTTCCAGCCTCAATTGTTATGTAGGACATTGAAAGTTATTGAAAATTTCATATTTGTACTTGAGAGACATGTGAGTGTAGTAGCACAAACCTGATTACTTTGGTTTAAAATATATTAATGCTACGGATTACTTTTTTAAGTGGAATTCGTTTCTGCCTTACTTGTGATGACTTGCAGAGTGACTAATTATTGCTTGGAGGCAAAAATTGTGGCACAGGGGTCATTTTAAAAAAGAAAGATTTAGGGAGTGCAAAAAAAAGGCAAGGTTTGGGTTGGTTTTTTTTTAGATCTGGTTACTTTGTCTAGAAGGGGATACACTTTTATGGTATGCGTAAAGCAGAAATACTTATCTTGAAGCAAAACCACAGTGTTTTCCATTCTGTTTTTACTATCAGCCATTTGATTGCTCTATAGGGTTGTTAGACAGATCTTTTATTGTTGCCAGTTTCTATTGCAATGCTTTCCCTGCCATTAAACTGGAAATTTTAAAGTTGTTTGTCTTAATATTTTAGGTAGTTCTCAGCTCTCCCTAAAATTCTGTTGATGATAAATGCAGAAAATTTCCCGAATAAAATGTGCTAAAGCTTTAAGAAAAATTGAGAAAAAAATCGAGATTTTTAAAATATTTTAGTTGCATTAACTTCACATTCCCTCAAAATAGTCTTGAGTTTGACACCTGCCATGTTAATCCAGAACATTTCCTCTCATTAACATCATGCCTGAACTTGACTGCTCCCATTTCCCAGGAAAACTCTAAGAAACTGGTAGAAACAAAAGCACCTTGCAAAATCTGATCCAACAAAGTGAGTCAGGTTTTCAGGTGAGCACCTCAGCCTAACCATAAACCAAGAAAACAAATTTTCTGTCTCAGAGACGTGATTAGAAATGGGATTTGCTACTGCCTGCCTGAAAGCTGGTAAAATACAGAGGCAGAGAACAGGACTGTTACATCAGCTTAGTTAATGGAAACCAAGGAGAAAACATTTTCTCAAATGTATGCGAGCCCAAAAAGCTTATTTTTAATGGGAAACATAAATACTCATGTTTCTTGGAGTAAAATAGAGGTGTTGAATTTTGAGAATTTAACAAGAAAATATATGTATTTCTGGTTTAAGTGCTCAGATTCCCACTCAGAAAAAAACCCTTGTAGTAAATATTTATCACTCCATCTGGATTGCATGAAATTAAGTCTGCTTTTTTTGTTGTTTTTCTAATGTACTTCATACAAAAAGGCATTTTTCTTCATCTTTTTCCATTTAATCCAAAGTTTAAATCAAGATGTTTGACAACAGCAAGGAGCCCTGCCTTCATCCCAGAGCACCTGTTTGTTTCTCAGGATTCCATCCACCAAGAAGTCACTTTTTAGTGTGCTGGGCCATGATCCACCCTCAGTAAACTGGAGAAAAATTAAGCCATTGGTGATTTACCTGACTTCTTGATACCTCAGAGTAGTTCTTTTTATTAATTTGATTGATCTGAGGCTAAAGGCTGTATGAAAAACTGGGTTTTAACAGGTTCTGAAATATATTTTGCTTTAACTAGGCACGTGCCTCTCCCATGAGAACAGATATGCATTCACAGATACACACTTCCTACATTGCTGGGGTCTTTCTCACTGCTGGCAAAGGCTCCTCCATTACAGGATTGTTTTATGTGCACATGGGATGGCTACATATATTGTGATTTCTTATTTTGCCTTTTCTCCACATATTTTATATGTACCTTACTATCACCCAGGAATGGCCGTACCAGGTCATGTCAAAAGTCCAGTAGGTCATTCTCCTTTGTGATTAGAGACAAAAGTCTTATTTTAATATAAAGTATTATTTCACATTCCCTCATTAGATTTAAGGACAGCATAGAGCATTACATCCCCATTATATAGTCTCAGATTTTTGAAAATACAGATAAATGCACAGAGAGAAGTTTTAATCATTAAATTTGTGTTAATCTCTGAACATTCCAGACTTGGATGACTTGCAAGGATAAGAAAAACAGCTCTCTGCTGCCACTATGGGAGAAAGGAGAAGAGCTAACTTAGGGATACTTTATTTATATGAACTAAATTCTGCCAAATATATGTATGTTGTATTTTTTTAAGGGATATTAAATGGCACATGCAAATTTATTTCTTAAAGGGGACTGAAATTCACTCTGTGCCCACAGAGCACCCCAAAGTTGCCCTCCCATGCACCCAGGAAGTTGTAGGCAAGTAGGAAAGAAATACCACCAATATATATTACATCAGATTTTCACTGTTGAATTTCTATTGCCTTGAAGTTGAAAAGATCAGGGAAAAAAAAGCTAATTCCCACAATCACTATCACTAGATTGCTTGACAGATTAAACTGAATTTTCTTGAATTGATTTGAGGGTTCTTACGTGGTTCATAGACTAAAACTTCATTATATTCTGATTTCTGCCTCCAGAGCTCATCTTGCAAACATGTAATGTTAATAAAATTATTTTTCTCTTTTCAGTGTCAGTACCTCTGACTGACTGCCAAAGCTGTTCCTTACCAATCTTAGTTCATATTCTCAGAGGTGCAGGAGTTGTCATGTTGCACATACACAAGTCTTTATCTCCCTTCCCTGTTTTTACACATACCTTTTATTTCCCTCCTTTTCTCTTCCATGCAGCTCTGAAGGGACCAATTCCATCCCCAAGACCCCAGTGATGTTGTACATGGAGGGGCCAGAGCGCAGAGCACCAATCTAATGAATCATTTACATGCCCGTGTGCAGCTGGGCAAACGGCTTCACAGCATGACTATCAGCTGGGAACTAAAGATCGGTGTTGGGCCAGGAAAAAACAAAGTGAAAGATATGGAACTATGCTTTTTGCATGTCATTCAGTATATTTGGACTAAGCCAGGAGCTTTAAACAGCTCTCAAGTCCAGACGGTGAGAACATTAATGTATGTATTGATGTAGATTTCTGAACAACAAACAGCTGTTTCTGTTCAGGAGATGTGCTGGAACCCCTCAAATCTTCATTTTTATCTTCTTGCCTTGTCCCAGGAAGCACAGAACTTGAACTCAGAAGCCCAAGCTTATTTTATTTCCTTGGCGTGGAATTTACATCTATGCCCAAAAGATAGTTTCTATCAAATATGGAAAGAACAAAGATACTCTAAAGCAGAATATATACACTTGTAAATTCTTCAGGGATTACACAGGGGGTCTGCCACAAGCCTTTAAACTCTGTTATTATTAGAACAATTTCATAGGCCCACATATCCAGCTGCCCACTGTCGTGATTTTATCAAGAATCTCCCGGTAGCAGACACAACATTCTCTTCTGGCATCTGGAGATTACACGGCAATTTCCAATTCATTTATAATGAAAGATAGTTCCCAAGTTCACGAAGAAGATCTCAAAACTAGGAACAAAATATAATTAGCAAATAAAAAGACCATATTTTTTGAAATTGATTTTTGAATTCTGCCTCACCAGAGTCTGAAAGCATCCCTTATGATTTTGGGCTGGTGATTACTGCAAGCCGTTAAGGCTTAGCTCTGAGGCTGGCTCTGACCCCTGCACATTTGTACAGAGCTGGGATTTAGGATCTTGGCTCTTGGTCTGACTAATCTAGGAAATAAAAGGCATGTAATAAGGAAGAAAGTACAGCTAGGGAAACAAGACATTCAGTACTCAGTGAGGGACAAAGCCAAAATGAGGGATGAGCCCTGAGCAGACACAGAAATGGTTTCAGTATCTTGGTTACAGTACACCTGGCTGTGGTCCTCACCAGCCATTCATCGCTTTGGGATTCTTTGAGATAAAGAGACTTCCCTGAGTACCAGTTATCATTACTGAACCATGCAGATCTGTTTTCACAGCTGGATGCCCTGATGCCCACAGCTAGTGCTGCTTGAAGCAGTGCTCATTCAAGCCACCTGCCAATGCAACTCCACAGATCAGCCAAATGCCAGGACTGAAAGCAGTGTCTATGCCTTAAAATTAGTTTCTTTGCAATTTAAATTAGATACATCAACCTAATGTTTGATGTCCTTAGTGTCCTTAGTGACAGTTTGAAGGACATCCCAAGAAAAGAAAACCCTGTCCAGACAACACTGCCACTTTATACATTGACAATAAATCTCCCCATATCTTAATTTGCAGTGTGAGGAAAAATAGCAAAACTTTAAGAAAGGTAATTAATTTCTGCACTGATAAGAATCTTCTTTGTAAAAAAGAAAAACATTTCACTCTTTCCAGACTAAACCCATTCTGAAGGAGCTTATCTCAAAACCCCTCTCCCCATTTCACTACGTGCCAAGATTTTATCAGGCTGAGTCAGGTGAAGATGGAGGGGCAGGAGAGCCCTTCACAGAGCAGATAGGTAAAAATGCATACTTCCTATTACCCAGTTTGGAGTTAAAGGGAGTTGGCCTGCTTTTAGCCTTCCTCTGGTAATTTTAGCATTTGCCATATCTAGGAGTGACCTCTTTCCTCCTTCAGAGAGAGTGCTAACGGAGGAGGTTCCTTTGGAGGATCGGGAGGGCTTTCCTCCAGTTAGGCCTGTATAGACCCTCAGCTCATCTCATCTTCTTCCTAGCACCACAAAGGCACAGTTAGGGCATTAGATTTCAAAATGTAAAACTCCCAACAAAGCACTTCACAGAGCCATTTAGCTCAACACGCTTGCAGGTTTTGCCCAAACTGGAGTTCAGTGCACCACCACAGAACATAGAGATGGAGAAAGGCAGTGGGCATATGCTTTTTTATGATACCACCCTGGCAGAAACTCAGTGAACTCATGCCTTGGAGCAACTTGGGAAATAGCTGGTGCATCAGTTTAATAAACTTGCAGCCTATGTTGTCTTTGGTTGCATAGGTTTGGATCAATGACTTACTGTTCAATCCATTTCTAATGTGTTGCTGGAAACTGCACTTGCATTTTACCTCGTTTGAAAACACAGCTATGTACTATATTTACTGCCACTCAACACTTTTTCCCTGGATCCTCATCCATTACCAGGCACTGCAGTACCCTCTTTGCCCTTGTCCAATTTGAAAGTTAACAGAGCTTTAATTCAGTGAGTGGCAGCAGCAGAGTCCTGCCCTCCCCATCACAGAGCATAACCAGAGACAGCAGGCAGGGCACAAGTTCTGAGCAGGAGCTGCTAATTATCTTGTGGTCATTCCTAAGCAGCACTAAAGTCAAACTTATGAACTTCTGCACCCACAGATTCATTGCTCAGTTTTTTAAAGGAGTAGATTTCGTTCCCAAAGGCTTCCAGGACTCAGCTTCTCAGCCTGTCTATCCCCTGCTATGCTGACAACTATTTTTTCCTCATCCATGTATTCAGAGCAGAAGCTAAGAATGAAAAGGTTATTCACTTCCAAAAGCCTCTCTCCATGGACAGGTCTGTGATGTCTCTCATGATGAATAGCACCATGCTGGCATGCAAATTTGCTAAATGTAACCAAGGAAACCGGGTCCTTACTTAATACCATACACTTCTCAGAGCATTTGCTGGAGGCAGAATAGCATCTCTGGTATCTGTATGCTGTCACTCACTCCTGGGAATGCAATGTAAAAATAATTATATATGTATATTAAGAATAGGAAATAAATGTATTGTATGGTAATACAGCCAGACAGTCCTCTCAGTGAATGGGCTGATTTCATCAGGAAATCTGGTGGAGCAGAGTAACATTACTGATTTGTTTTTATTCCCAGTGGAAAGCAGAGTAGATTCACAGGAAATACGCCACTGCTTAGGCTGTCTAGGTAAAATTTTTTTGTTGCATGGACATCAATGCTATCTGAAACAAACAAACAAACAAACTTGAAATTTTGAGACAGCCTGAAAAATAGAGGAGCTGATGAGAAAAATTATGAGGTATTGAATAAAAGCTTGATGCTGCCCTGACCTGACATGATCCATAATATACCCAGACAAGTGCCTGCAGAAGGAGACATGCAGATTTGGGACATAAACCAGGGAATACAAACTGTGAAGGAACTTGAAAAGGGGGGGAACTTATGCCTGGGTTGGGTGATGCTCATGGTTTCTGTGGGTGTAGCACTTGTCTCATGGGTTTTTGTTCCTCATGTTTTCCACTGTGCCAGCATTAGGCCATGCTTAACAGTCCACTTCCAGCCTAAACACCTCTAGCAAAACCATACCAGGATGCCAAGAGGAAAATATTCACCTATGAGAGGAATAGAATTCATTCCTTTTGGGAAATCTCTGCTGTAGATGTGATGTCAGTGTGAGTCAAGCTAATGAACCTTTGGGAGCAGTCAGAGTGGCACAGAACAGAGGCAGGAAGGCACTGGAGAGCTGTGAAGATGCAGGGTCAACATGTAGTTCTAGGGTGGCAGTGGGACAGGGGAGGGGACCATGATCTGAAAAGCAAACTTAGAGGAGAGAAAGGAGGGGTGATTGTGTGTTGCAAACTCATGGAGAGAGGTCATTCAGAAGGAGCAAATCTGTAACTAGAAAAATTAATTATTTTAACTAAAAATAAAAAGCAGGATCATCTTGTCTTCTCTCAATCCTGGACTTTCATCTCCTGCCTTGCCAGCTTCTTCATTTGGTTCTTTAGGTTTAAAGGTCAGGGCTCCACTCTGCTAATCCTAAACCCAAATATTAAAAAATCTTTTAGACAGAAGTAACATTCTACCACATACTCAATGGACTGTAATATAAAGAATCTCAGTCTATATCTATGAATGGGACATGAATAAATGAGAAATGCACATAATATCATTGATGATGAATGAAAACATTTTTAGCTTTCAAGTGAAAAAAAGTTTGACCATTCCACACATTTTGAAGGAGAACTCTAAAACCTGAACATCCCCCAAAGCTTCTGGAAATTCAAAATGCTCATGGTAGGAAATGTCAGGGGAAAATGTCTTCCTATGGTTTTCGGAATTTTCTGATTTCCTTTAAGGCAGAAGTACCCAAAAAATACATGTGGTATTTTCCAAATTCCACTTTTTTTTTTTTTTTTTTTTTTTTTTTTT
>VWZN01015309.1:498274-513511 GCA_013396955.1 Regulus satrapa | reverse complement strand
ATGTTTGTGTGTGTGTGTGTGTGTGTGTGTGTGTGTGTGTGTGGACGGGGTGAAGGCAGGCACACATACCTGACTTAGAGAGGGCAGGAACTGAAATGTAGGAGCATAATTTTGGGGCTAGGCAGTTCCACCCACCGTGGTGCCCCAGTTTCCAGACACTGTGGGACCTGCCTGCAACAGGAACGACTTCGGGCAGTATCTATGCCATGTGCCATCGCATCTTCAGACAGTCTCTGTTTGCCCTATGTATAGAAAGAGCAAGGAGAAAAGTCTAGCATAAAAGCCATCAGGGCTGAAATAAATTTGACCCTGGAACAGTAGGTTCCCAACATGCCATTGTTAAAAATGACCACCTACAATTTTGTTAGACTTTCAAATGGGGAAAAAAAATCTTTTTGGGACTGACAATTTTCAAGCCCTTGAGCACTTTATTTTTTAATGACTGTAGGTGTCTGCAAATACTTTCAGTGTGTTCTCACCTATAGTTTATATATCTGCTATTATGATGTGGAATCAAAATAGTAACAGACTTGAATTTTAACCATTGCTCAGTTTTGCCCTTGTGTGAAGGGGAGCCAAAAGTTATTTTGCAGCCTGACATTTTGTGGGGTTACAATATGTCCCTTCCACACCTTCTAAATATAACCTGTTCAGTTTACAAGCCCAAATATTATTGTTACGGCTTCTCCCGCTCCAGCTTCCCCCTCGGATCGCAGAGCAAGCTGTGGCTCTGCCCGCTGCCAGCCCAGCATCCGCAGGAGCTGATTTAGGCGCTCTGCGGGGCGCGGATCTACGGTCGGCGACAGCCGGGGCTGGGCACGGGGTTGTCACCGACACCGGCACCGCCCTCCCGGGGGCTCAGCCACCTCCCCTGGCCCCCACATCAATGGCTCAGGAGCAGGGGAAGGCGAGATGGCATCCTGCTGGTAGGAAGAGGAAGGAGGGAGCCGCTGGGCAGACTGCGTGCGGAGGGGCTGCGAAGAAGCATTGCAGAACACCCAGTAATTTTGGTAAATCTGGGCACCATTTTGAGCCTTAATCCGTTCCTGATCAGAAGCAGTGAAAGCACAGACATGCTGGTGACAGGGGTGAGAGGGAAACAAAACCCCAACACAGGCAAGTGTTCCTTTTGGTATTAAACATCCTATTATCACAACTAAACTGACAGTCAGACTGGCAGCCCTGGAGTCAGAATTCCACTAGAGTGTTGCAATTCGGAGCTTTTGCTTTGTTTTCCAGACTAAACCCATATTTCTGTCAGTAAAACAAGCAGATTTGACTCAGATGTGTAAGAGCATTAGATTATTGAGATAGAGGTACAATTTTTATTTTTTTTTTTTCAGCCACAGTTCATTTTCTCCATGCGTTGCTGCAACTTTGTTACCTAAATGTCTCAAAAGACAACATATAAGCTATTGGATAATAAACATTTTGAATAAATGGCATTTCATTTTCAATGTGAATTTTTAAGATAAAGGAGTAAAGTTTGTGGTACAGAAAATGGGCAGCAGGGACTCAATGAATTCTGACAGACAGAATTACTCACATTTGCAAAGTGGGTAATGAGGAATTTCTGAATATTCCTTTTTAGACTAATAATATACTAAAAAATCCTACACCGTTGTCTTCTATTAGTGGCTTTCATGACTCTCTAATTTTGCACTTCATTGAGGAAATGACTATTAAATATTGCCCCTGGTAAGAGCAGTACAATCTCGATTTACATGCTATTTGTACTCTTTCACATTTATTTTTTCCAAACATGATTTTTTCTGAAATGTTGTTTTAAGTGCCAGTTTTACCTCCTGGCAAAGTCAAGGTGCCCTGGGATGTTTAGGTGAGGTGTGCCCCAGCACTGCACAGTGGTGTTGTGCTGGCAGAGCTGCCTGCCACAGCCCTCTGCCATTTGTGGGCGTTTGCTGAATTATGCGACCACCCACAGAATGCTGAGATGCTTTTGAACAAGAAAGAGCACCTCTCCCTGTTATACAGCTTTACATTTGGATTTCCTGTGTAATTACAATTTAGCTGGGAAGCAAAACCATCATCAGAAAACAGAAAGGGATTTCTGATCTGTTATGTTGTGCCAGGAACAAGAGCTCTTCTTACAAGTCTGAAGAGAGCTGTACTCTCCTGCAACTTCACAGATGAATCTTGTTAAATTACTTGCAACCAAGTTGAGAACCAAAGCTGATTTTGGTGCAAAACCTCCAATATTATCCCTAAGACAGACTTTTGAGCAGCAAGCAGAGCAGCTCTCTTGTGGGACCCAGTATTGGAAAATGCCTTATTTACATTATGCAGTAACTAAACAGCTCGTTCACCTTAGCTACAGCTCAGCAGGGAAGCACTTAGGAGCCTTAATTTTTTTACTGTTAGTCAAAAAGCATCCCGTGAAGTTTGATAGAGTCATTTAGTGGTTGAGTGCATTGTAGGTGAGACTCCCTGCTCTCATTTCAGAGCTCCATTGTTTATTAAACCAGGAGAGGAACAAAGCTCCCCCTGGCCTGCTTCCCCCGCTTCCCACCTTAGCTGGGAGCAACTTTCCTTTCTGCTCCTACTGCTCCACGAACACGGTTAAAACATCCCTTAGACCCTAGAGATCAGATCTGATTCATTCTTGTAACAATACCCCCTAGGGGAGCGAGATATCTGCTATCTCTCACTTTTGCAGAAGCAGCAAGGTGATCTCCCAGTGCTGCTGACCCCAACAATTTGTGTGAGAAAGCTGGAAAAATACATGTGCTAATTACTTTCTTCTTCTGCATGCTTCACACTGCTTTTCAGATTCCTCTTTTCCTACAGAAGTACATTTCAACTAGAACCCAGTTCCCACAACACTTCCCAGTGCCAGGGGACTAATGCCAATTCACCAATTCATAGTAAATAATTTCCTCCTGAGAGTTTGCCAGACATGTTTCGCTCTAAAAACCTCCAGCCACCCAGATGTTCCAAAATTATATGTGGGGAGATCTTGATGGGCTCAAAAGAAAGAGATAAAGATGAAAGGTTCCCTATTCTGCAGGTATCTGGCCCTTTCACGAAAAGATGTGTCTGCAGGGAATCCAGGGGCAGGCTGTCCATCCAAAACATGCCATCACCTTTTTCCCATTCTATTCTGGGCAAGTCACTCCATATCTCTGTCTCAGGAAGATTATTACCTTTCCTTAGCCCAGCTTGACAGTAGTGTTGCATTACAGCTCTGATGCTTCAGTACTGGAGCAGCCTTTCTGTGAAGCTCCACCATGTTAAATGACAAACAGGCATCAAAATTTTAATCAGGGAATTTTTACATAGAAAAAAGAAAAATTCTTACCAAACAATATTAAGCTGCATATTTACTTCTTTTTCTCTGATGTTCTGGAATGTATCTAGAGTTTATATGAAATCCAGATGAATCAGTTTTTTGTTCTTGCTTCGAGGTGGATGGATGTTGATGAAACACTAACCCTGGTACCACTGCACAAAGGTGTGCCAACAAATCATGATGAAGAAAACAAAATGAATTTTTTTTCTGAATCCAGTTGGCCTCAAAGGAATACCATGAAGGAAACTAATAATAAAGAAATTTTTTTAATTGACTCTGAATTAATCTGGGTAGATTATAACATCTGAAAATCTATTAGTAGCATAGCATGCATTCTCATAGCAACATTTCTTTGTTGTGTGTTACCCAGCTGAAAATGAATTACAAGAGTCTTGTATGGATTAAAAAAAATCAACTACTTGAACATCTTCATAGATGTTATAACACACAAGGTACACTTAGCACCCCAGCAGAATGCCACCATATAAATGTTTTTTCCCTTGGAAATGTATATTGAAACTTTTCTTTCTTTGGGGCATATCAAGGATGTCTCATTTGCCCCAGTTTGATTAGAATCAGAAATATTACTGTATGGCAAGCAAGTAGGAAGGTGCAGAGACTGAGGATGCCCAGCACAGAATCTCTGCAAGGTATGTTTGAGGGGTCACTCTCGCTTTTTAAGACAGGTGGTTATATCCCATGTATAGAGGTGACATCTGTCCCAAATTAATTGACTGACACGTTTGTGAGAGTCACAATATATGTTAAATATGATTTAGACAAACCTAAATAGTCTAATTGTCACTGAATTATTAGTATAAGTTAAGAAGTTGTCTAAAGCACATCTGATAAGGACTATACACTTGGAAGCACACCCTAGATCTTTGCAATACCAGCAAAAGCATGGTCTAGAACAGTACAATTTGTAAGTTTTCTCTGCTGCTGAAAACTGTTTCACTTCTAGATCTGGGTGAACCTGTGATGATGAAAAAATAGGAACACTTTTCCATTGACATGAAGAAAAAAAAAGTATTTATTTTTCTCCAAACTGGATTAAAATGGAAAATTTGCCCTAGAAATTAAATATAAACTTGGGAATGGGTGTGGCTTTGGCCCAAGGCTTCTTTTCAGATATAGCTCACAGCATTCAGACAGCAGAAGTCTGTAAAGAACTGGGACATCCAAAATTAATTTTCTCTACCAATTACCTGGCAACTGTGTTTTATTAAATCGTGTTCCTTAGTGTGGTGTTATTTAAATAGAATCGCAAGAGTTTGAAATATTTTTAAACTATTTTTTAAAAATATCTATTTGCACATGTGCCTGTGTTTCAAAAAATAAATATTTCTTAGAAAAAAAGGTGTGTCAATGATGCATGTCCCACAAATGACATCCACCAGAATTGCTACATATCAAGTGGCACCTCTGCTTTTCTGCACTGTATCATAATCCTCACTCCCAACAGTGCTTACTTGAAAGGAAATACCACATTTTACAAATGTTGCCTAGTAGTTCTTGTTAACTGATGAAACTATGGTTGTTGTTAATTTTAGGGTTGCATATTAAACCATAATAAGTCCTGTGAAAGGTAGTAGGTACCTCTTAAAACATGCAAGTTGTGTAGATGATGGATTGCCTCTGATAAACTGTTTTTTAAGCTGCTCTGAAAGTGAAGTAACTTTCAAATGCTTTTATGTGCAGAATGTTCCTTCTTTTTATTTGATGTTTCTCCTTTTTTGGTTATTTTAAGAAATCTGTAGGGGATGGAGCCATAAAAATGCATTTTTAAAATTTAGGAATCCAAACAGAATCTAAAGTGAGAGCTGACACCATGTGCTTAGCTCAGCCAGTGGTGCCTTTGCACAGCAAAAATCTCTCAGTAGAAAAATTCAGCAGCAATGCCATGACACAGAGGAGTTATAGGTGATGTTCCAGCTTTCTTCTTGAACTGAGTTCTGTCATTATCAAAATCAAAAGGAAAAAAATCTGTTTAGTTAATCTGCCTGTCCTCCCTTTGCAGTACTAGCACCCAGTTCTTTTTTTGCCCTTTTCACTTGGACAAGGTGATTCAGAGAATCCCAGTTTACAATCTCATAAATTTGTGTTTTGCAAGCGCTGGAGACATTTGTATCTGGTGTTTGTATAAACTCACCATCATCAGGCTTTATTCCACCTTGCTGAGATATTCCTGAGCTTAAACTGGCACACGTAGATTATGTCTCATGGGCACAGAGGTCTCTATGTCAGTTTTTACATCAGGTTGTCAATCCTTTCTCTTGTCAGCTGTGCAAGAGGAACAAAAATGCTGGGTCAGACCTAGACATACCTAACCCAAACTCACAGTTTTGGCTCTACCAGGACAAAAATTTTCGGATAAAGATTCAAATGTGGGAGACTTACAAAGCAGCTTATCTGTCTTTTAAAGTCCCTAGAAAACAGCTGGTCAAAGTCTTTGAACACAAGACATACGACTTCCCAGGCTCAACAGAGTTCAATGGCTGATGAACAGATTTAAATATGTGACATTCAAAAGACAGAGGCTTCTATCCTCTACACTTATTTCTCTTCTTATTCCTGTAAATGTTTTCCTTTTTAGTGTTTTCCAGCTACACTCAGCAGCACATATTTCCACAGGTCATTTGCTTGTTAATGCAGCCTATTTTATTTAAAGATTTTTTTCCTGTATTTGTCCTTTGTTCAGGAGCTCTGCTCTTGTACTTGTAGGACTCAATACAAATGCTGCTTGTCAATTGTTTTAGAGTATCCTTTTATGTAATTATTCTGCTACAGTTAGTTGAATTGGTATTTATTAAATAATTTTTTTTCTTTTTTAATTTGTCATTTTTACAAGACTGCTATTATTTGTTTCTGTGGGGCCTTCTGTCTTGCTAATAACCCTTTTTCCCTACATATAAAGCCCTTCCATCTTCAATCTACTTGTGTCTCTTGATTTTTTTCTAATCAGAAACTAATACAATTTACCTCAGAAAGGCCTTTTGCAAAATAGAGAAATTCTTAGTGATGTCTTAGCACAGACTCCAAGTGTTCTTTTGAGATATGAGGATACAATGAATTAGAGCCCAACCTTATGCACAAAATATTTTTTAAATGTCTGCAATCCTGCTGTTTGTTTTATGGAACTATCTGCCATGATACTGTCTAATTATGTTGTGAGTTTTCCAGAGCCTTCCATAATCCTGCCAGATTAAGTAATTTTGTGCCATATGAAAGTTGTCTCAGGTTTCTATTCTCCTTCCCAAATTACTATAAAAGTGTTTTAACCAACACAATCTCATTAGTGACAAAATGCTCAAGTCAATAACTCTTCATACTGTTGAAAATGTACAGTGTTTCCCATCTTTCTCATGCTAGCTGCCTTCTAAGAACATTACTATTCTCATTTTATGATTAATTCTATTTTCCTAGCAAGTTATGGGCAATCTCATAAAAAATGCTGCAAAAGTCCACATATAAGTTTTCTTTATTCCTACTCAAGGTGCCACAGAACATAATTGCATACAGAAAACACAACTGACCTTGTCACACTTATATTGAAAATTTATATATTTACATATTTTCAGTGATTTATAATTATGTCCTTCTATTTATTTTGTCATTATATAAGTCTCTTGAAGTAAATTTGATGATTTTACAAACCAGTTTATGGTTGGTGAAACCAACACAAAGGAAAACTCCTGCTTGCACCTGGGGAAGGATAATCCCACATGCCAATACAGACTGGGGTTCTGGAGAACTGCTTTGCAGTAAAGGACTTAAATGTCCTGTTTAATTTTAATGAAATTTTAATTTCAGTGCCATAGCAGCTATAAAAGTTCCTTTTCTGCTTTTTCTGGCTCACAAAATCAGCATCACAATGTGCCTAAGAAGATGTTGGTTCCCACTTTTTTTTTGTTTGTTTTTGGTTTTGGCTTGGCTTTTTTTGTCTGTTTGTTTGTTTTGTTCTGGTTTTTTTTTTCCTGAAAAGGAAGGCAGCAAGAAGGATTTGGCTGCTTTGATAAAAGTTCACAGTCTTCCTGTCTTCCTGTGATTGATAAGGAATTATTTCTTGATTGTTTTTTTTCTCCTGGCACACTTGTTTGCATCTTTCTTGTTTTTCAGAATATAACATTGTCTCTCACCACTTAGGACTCTGTCTGTGGACTGATGTTCCATTTTCTGAAGCCACCGAAATAACCACCTCTGCAATTTTATTATGGAAGGAGTTGAGGGTTTCTACCTTTCTTTCTTTCTTGTTTAAGGATGTGTATGTTTTCTACTACTTTGACAAATTCTGCTTAGAGCACTTAAAGCCTCTTCTGGAAACTTACATTTTCCTGCTTTTCATTATAGAATATTTTTAATTTAATATTTTTCATGATTTATTCTTTTTTCCCTTATTCCCTCAGGCTACTTTTCAAATCAATCTAATGCAGGCATAGCACATGTTTGTGTTCTTTTAATTTGGTTTTGGTTTTGTATAGGAATATGCATATCCTACAGTGAGTCCCTATTCCCAGTACCATGCTGCAAAATGTCATAAAATTCCATTCTGATTCAGGTGGTTTTCTGGGTTTTTGTTTTGGGTTTGGTTTTTTTGTTGTTGTTGTTGTTTGTTTGTTTGTTTGTTTGTTTTTTGGTTGGTTTTTTTGTTTGTTTTTTGGTTTTTTTGCTTTGACATTAATGATTCTTCTATACCCAGAACTGAGCTTTCAAAGATATGTCCACTTCCCTTGAACAACTGACCCATCCATATTTTTTCTTCATCCCTCCGTCTCATTGATTCTCCAATGTGATCCATGACATTCATTCCTACCATTCATACTCTTTTGCTATCCAAAGTCGGAAGTGACTGTGTCACCTTGACCCTGGTGCAGTCTTGCCCCCCATCATTCTATCCCAAAATGGTTCCTCACGTTGCATTTTCCTGCTACATCTCCGACTGCAAAGGGAAACAGATTCTTGTCCCAGAAAAGGGATGACTCTCTACCAATTGCCAAGGGAATACACTGGAAAGACACAAGCAAGAACACAAAGTCACACAACTTTGCATTAGATAATGTCTGCCACTCAATCACTTCCCCCTCCATAGTTCTTCATTCTGGAAGTTAAATTGTTATCATGATCTCAGAGTTCCCAGAAGATCAAGGCTGAGTTGTGGCATGTATGAGTTATTATATCATGTTCACTGTGGACTGAACCTTCAAATGACAGGAAATCAATCTCCATGCAGCAGAAAGAGCTACTGCTTTTGGTCTCAGGTAACCTACAGAAAATCTGTAGATAAATCCATTTCTTAAATGTCTTGTGAAGAACTTACTTTCATCATTTGCCTTTTACCTTCCTCTTATTATTTGTAATTATAATTGATTCATTTGAAAATTTCTTCTCTTTTCTTATCTAAATAGCTGTATCATTTGGTCTAGTGAAAGACACTGGATCTGCCTATGAAACATAGGTACAACAAGGGAGCTGTATTCATGTAGCTGAAAAACATGACATTTATAAATAGCTGGAGACAGGCCAAGACTCCAAAATTCACATCCAGAAGGGAATTTGTCCTACATTTGAGTGGTTTCAAACAGGACTGATGATCTGATGTGTTTAAGGGAAAGGGTTTCTGATACAGGGGGTTAATCAAATTCAGAAGTTGCATATGATTTCTTTCTTCCTTCAGAGTAATGTCTGTCGACAAACAATCATAATAGATTTGTTTGGAAAAATTACCCTTTCATCTTCCTCAACAGACAGGTTATTTAGATTGTCCAGACAGAAATATGTTTGCTAACTGCAACTGTTCAACGGCTAGGATTGCAACTACCTTAACAGAAGATCTAACAATATAAAAAATGTTTGTAACTCTTTTTCAGATAGCTTTGTTTCATCCCAAACTAGCAGTGTTTTTGTTAATGGATTTCAATTATGAACCTCAAGTTTAATTCCTCCACGTTTTTTCCATTCTCTTTATGTGTAATCCTTGGCTCCAAGAAAATTTACATCTCTGGAAACAAAGTCCTTTCTAAAGATATGAATTGGTCAAAAATAAATTTAACTTCATTCATGTAATTTTACTGCTTAACAGAAGAATCAAAAGGAGCTTTGCAACAAGGCAAATAATTTCATTTCTTTTTTAGACTTCATCTCATATTTGGCATCAAAACAGTGCTTTTTAAAAGAATGAACATTACTGTCAAAATATCTTCTCACTGGAGAAAAATGTTGCTTCAGAAAAAACTCAGTGAGAAGCAAGAAGGTCATTTACTGGGTGTAAATATCTATAAGAGTTTTATTATCATTATTATTATTATTATTTTGAATATTAATAGTATATTTTAGAACTCAAACCTGCATTTTCAATGAAGCATGTGCTTTGGCTCACTGAGTGCCATGTGGTAATGCTGGAACCCCACGTTAGCCTTGACTGGTGATGTTTGAACAGAGAAAAAGACATCATCTCTCAAAGTTAAATCTATCACGTCTTTTACTGTATTTTATCTCTGACTTGCAGTCAATGAATAATCCAAAATGTGCAAAAAAATTAGGGTGGGAGTCAGCATCTTAAAATATGACCAATTTGCAAGAAATGTTTTAGAACATCATTTTCAGTTATCCCATGTCAATGATTGATTGATGTGACTAATGATAAGCATGATGAGTTGACACAAAATTTCGCCCTGCTTACAGCCTGTATGGCTTGTTTTGTCACTCAGAAATAACCCTGCTTATTGTATCACTCACACAAGAATTTATATGCAGCGCATAATAGTAGAGTTAAAAGCAGGCATTCCTGATAATTATTCTTTCTAGTGATAAGTCAAGGTTATTTTACTTAATCCAAAGTATAGAATTTCCTTGCTCAGATATTATATGTATGTGACCTGACCTAGAGCATACCAAGTCAGACAGCTGAATGATGCAAAGCAGACAATGAAGCCCACATATGCATTTGTAAAGAAAAAGCTAAACTAAGAAAGAAATAATGAAAGACAAAAAATTTTAAGATCTCAGTTCTCGTTCCTTAATTTAGTACACTGTTCCCCCCAATTAATGTAACAGAAAGTGTCCTTCACTGAGTTTTCCAAGGAAGAAAAGAGCATAAAATGCACTTGACCCCAGGGTAGAACTGTCTGTGTAGTTATTATGTTCATATCTTACTTCAAGAACTCTCCTATTTAAGGCAATTTTTACTTAAATGCTGTTTAACAGAAGTGTCATATACAACATCCAAGTGCTAATTATTTTAGCTGGAGCTGGTAAAATCACAATTATGGTATAGGAACTTGTATGTTGGGGTGCTGCATTTTAACCACCAAAAAAAAAAAAATAGACAAGACACAGTCAGGAGAGCAAAAAAAAATAAAAATACGATACTTAGAAAATATTATTTTCCAGGGATGATTAAAAGAATTTTACCTTATTAGTCTCACACATGGAGAACTGTAAGAGGCATGAGAACAGTCTTTCAGAAAGACAACTGCTCTCCAAGTGCAGAAGGGGCAGGAACAGAACAAAACCATTTATTTTGCTGTAAAAAAAAAGATAAAAGTCAGAGACAATGAAAACTCTTTTAATGGCAAAACCAGGCAATTATTGCAAAAGAAAGGAACAGGAGGTGATGGTATCTGCTTTCTGGAGGCTCCTTAGGGGAAAATTTTAAAAGCCACAAGTTACTCAGGAGTAAGTCATGAATATCTTGCCTGTTTGCAGCTGGCTGGAGTAGGTCCCCTCAGTAAAGGGTGCTAAAGCTAGCATTGTGTTCCAGTGTGGCCAGTGAGGAGAGCAAAGCAGCAGGAACAAGCCCTGAGGCTGCAGCACGCTCCATGCAGGTGTCCAGAAGGAGCACGGGTGCCAGCCCAGTTCAGAAATGAAGGCAGGAGTGGCTGTGCCTGGCCAGGGCTGAAGCCCACCCCCCGCCATGTCCTACCTCCAGATCCAGACCCAGCCAGAGGCACGTCAGAGATGGACAAACCCTTTCCTCAGGGCACCAGCAGGCCTGACTTGCCCACCCCAGCACCAGAGGGCATCCCACTTCCCTAGTCCAGGATGCCATTCAACTGCCCCAGGACCACCAGTTCCTGTCCCAGTGAAGCCACTGCAGGGCTGATCTTCAGCTCCCCACCCTGCCCAGCTTGGGAAAGCCTTGGTCTACACATGCACAAGCATGCAAATGTGGCACTTCCCCAGACCACTTCTTCAGCATCCAAGGCTTTTTCTGAGCAGTCATGGAGTCATAGAGCTGGGAACAGAACAGAGGTTGTACTTGGCGGGGATGAGACCTTTGGGAGGCCGTGGCTTACATATTTGTAAGTTATGATTGATTACAGGGTAAACATGAGGAGTCTGTACAATGCTGCATCCAAAGGGTTTTTTGAGCCCTGGATAAAGAAAAAAGAAGAGCTGAGAGCAGAAAAACATTCTGCCTTTATGGGCAGCTCTGGCAAGATCTGTTCTGGAATATCAAGTTCATTTCTGGTATCTACATTAGAAAAAGGGTGTTGAAATTTGGAGATGTTACAAAGAGAATCTACAAAAATAACTTCAGACTTTAATGAATACCTTGTTGGGAATGTTTTAAAGAAGTTCATCTCTTTGGCTTGTCAAAAGAAAGATGCAGGAGTTACCTGACACTATCCTCTAAGTACTTACCAGATGTTACTAATGTGCTACTTAGCCAACCAAAGAAAAGTGGATCAAAGACCAATGGTTGAAACAGAACTAAGAAGAGGAAACATATCTTAAGAGCTATGGGTGATTACTTCTTGGAAGAACCTGCCAAGAAAAACAAAGGATTTCTCCATTTCTTAGTGTCTGGAAATCAAAACTGAATGCCTTTCTATAAAATAAACCAGGCAGATGAAGAAATTGAACTTCTAAATAAACAAAATTCTGCATTTAAATTATATAGAATTTCAAAATATGATCTATTTGCCTTTAATTTGTGCATTTCTCAATAGGCAAAAATTCACAAATATTATTTTCCAATTCTTTTATTTTTGCTTCAACTGCAAAACAATCTGGATCAGGTTTAAAGTCATGATAGAACTAGTAAAGAAACAAAGCAGTATGTTAAATCTATCTGTTAAACATGTTCCCATACCAGAACTGCAACTAGTTATCAAAATAATTTTTTCTGTATCTTTGGCTCACATTAAATGACCAACATTTTAGCTTAGGTAAAAAGCAGTAAGTTCACCCATATATAATTTGTAAATCTGAACTTCCTTAATTGACATCTGTGTAGAAAAGAAATCTCTAGAGATATATCAAGCAGACACATATCTGATAATCTCTTCCACTCTGGCTGAGTTTCCCCTAGTGCAGCTAAAGCCAGTCCAGATGGAGGGCTGGAGGCTCTTCCCGTTTTTCATTGAGCAAACTTTCCCTCTCTTTGATACAGCTTGTCATCCCATGATGAATGTGATGGCACCCTTCTCTGAAGTAAGTCACTGGGAGACATCCAGGATCAACAGAAAAAGATCAGCCACACATTTTGCTCACTAGATATAAGAATTACACTATTTCTAAAGGCAGCTGGGAAAACCTGTTGCTTTTTTGATTTAGTTTGCCTTCTCATGGTCTTTTGACTACCAGATGTTCAGGATGGTGTAGGGTTTTAGCAAAGTAAATAGTGTAAGGATACTGGGCAGGGTCAACAGCCCATATCAGACCCCTCTGCAGTGTCAGCAGTGTTACCCTCCCCTTGCATCTTGACCCAGAGAATGCGTAGACACTTCTCTTTTCTCACACAGGAGCTCTGTGCAGAAAAATAGCTGCTCCTTTATATGGAGAAAAGTTTTCTTCTTCTTCTCTGCCTACTTTTTCCAAACATCCTGCACTCCGCTCATCCCTGAGGGTGGCACCTTACTACCCACATCTGAGCCATAGTATTCCAAGCTTTCAAAAATGTCCAATGGAATCATGGTGTGATAATAAACATTAGCATAATTTGTAGGTATTTCTTTTCCTGAGAAGAAAAGAACCAAAAAGGCTTTTTGGTTATCTTGTACATGACAACTGCAGCGCAAACTGTGTAACAATCTATCTGCAGGCTCCTCATGAACTGGACATAATATAGCAGTGATCCCAAGCAGCAAAGGCTGTCATTTAGTGCTCATAAAAGTTTGTCATGTGAGTGATATTCTTATGTTCTTATTAATAATGTTCTTATTAACTTACAAAATATTTATCTTATAATAAATTCTGAGGAAAATGACAATATCAATTTACTTTCTTTTTTTTAAAATTTTAATATAATCCCTATTTCTACAACAAGATAATTCAATTTTTGGCTTGGCTATGTGTAGGTATCCAAGTATAAATATCTTTGAAAATGCAGTAAAGAACCAGTAAAAGAGCAGCAATATATAAAGTGTCTAAATTTCTAAGATGTTTTTTAGATAAAGGGCACATACACACACACTGCTAAAATCAAATGCTTTCCATTTCAGAAGTAAAAGTATTAGTAAAGTATTTCTACAAACATTGCTGAAAACTTTATCAAGATGCATTATTGTATTTTGCCCATATTAATCTCATTCCGAATATTAACTGTTCATTGAATAAAAAACACTTGCAATGTAAAAGTTATTGCTTTAATTATGGCAGACATTCATACATAATTTTAAAAGTTAGAAATATCTGGGAACCTTAGAAAGTCTGGTGATATCAGCACTCCTTCAAAAATGTTCCGAACAGTGGTGCAATCCTAAACAAAATGCGTATGTTTGGTGTATGAGTGAACTCCAACTCTGAGCATTCCAGTATAACTATTATTTTCTGGGGTTTTTCCATCACTGTTTCAATCTTGAGGAGTCCCTTGCAATCTTGCTCCTCTTATGTTTACACTTTAGGAAGTGCTCACCATACAGTTATTTTTACTCCCCATTGGGTTGAATCTTACCAACATTTTTAGCAACAGTTTGTAATCCAACATGCCTTTTTTTCCTAGGGAGATTTCTGAAGAAGAGCATAAAGCAGCAGAACTGTAGCTTTGCACACCTTAGGCCACCTTTCACCCCCCCCACTCCCTCCCATCCACAAAGAGCAGTATACACGTATTGGAATTGCCCCAAAAAAACCCACTGAATTCCTGGGCGATGAGCATTTTTAAAAACTTTACCTTCTAGTTTGGGAAGCCCCATGACTGTGCTTGAGAAATGTGGGTCATCATGTCTTAAAATTAAGAGATCACCCATGAAGTAAATGGCAATGGGAATAAACAAAGAGGTCCTGATTTCTAGCCAAGGATTAAATTCTTTACTAATGTACCTCCATGAGCTGTTCCTTCAAAAAAATCATGATAGCTAAATGAATTGTGGTAGAAATTATGTCCATTATGAACTGATACTTAAGTTACCAGACAAATTTTAATTTCCAAATTGTTTGCTGCAAAATTTGTTCTTGCAAAACAGCACAGTACCCAGTCCGTACCCCACATGTAAAATCCTTCGCAAATTTTGAATTCAAAGTGAGTTATGTCAATTTCATTTTGGGTGGCAGCAAATTATGGCTTCACTCAGCGAGAAAACATTTCCTGCTGCTATCTCTTAAAGACTGCCTGCAGTGTTTGACTATCAACTGCTGCATCACACAGACTGGAAGGTGACCAATGGAATGTGCAAGATGAGATTAGAATGAATTTTTGACGTGAGTTTTCATTTCATAAACTCTGGTCTCTGTAGCCACAAGTTTGTCATTTGGTACGTGGGGTTTTTTTCAACAGCAGTTTTGTCTTATCTGATGTTGAAACTCTTCCATGAAGCTTTGAATGCTGAGTCATAAGAAAGAGAAATCTTTCTTATGAGAGTAAGTTGGAAATTTGTTCATGTCTATCTCTGCACTTGACATTTCTCCACTGATAAGGTACAGCTAAATATTGACTTTTTAGTTAAGTTCAGATTAGCTCTCTGGTCCATGGCATTGATTGTAAACCA
>VWZN01015309.1:486537-498133 GCA_013396955.1 Regulus satrapa | reverse complement strand
AATGAAACAGAAAAAGTTGTAATTGGTTGCAAAGGTTTCATTACATTCTGCTAGAAAAAAAGTGGATTTGATATTTACTTTTAAAAAGCTATCCTTTTTTCATTCTAGCAGTCTCCCTGTTCAAGTAATTTTGACCCATTTAAGGAAAATGTCAAACCAAGATTGCCACCAGGACACAAAACTGGGAAAGATATAGAAAATTCTTCTATCATTAATTAACTAAATGCAAACCTGATATTCAATAAATATTACTAAAGGTACTGCTCTATAAGGGCTCAGTGGTACTGCCAATACCATTACCCCAGCTCCTTGTCCCAACACAGTATAATACTTTGGGTATGTTAAAATAAGAGCAGATAAGAAAGCAGGATGATGTAACTCTTTTAATTTTTTAATAGCCTTTGACCAAGTCCCTCCCAGGAGGCTCTAAAGGAAATTAAGAGATCATGCAGTACAAGGCAAAGTGTGCTTATAGATAAGAAATTGGCTAGGAGGAAAAAAAAATCCAAATAGGATGAACAAGTAGGAAATCTTCAGCTTGGCAAAATCTGAGCAGGGTGGACCCTTGTGATTCTGCTCCAGAGAGGTGGCACAGAGGAGACACAGCAAGAGAGGTCTACTTTTACTGCCTAGGGATGTCCCTGTCTGGATCAGGGAAGCAGTAGCATTAATGTTGCCAAAATCTTTTCCTCCATGGCTATAAACAGGCTTGACCTGACCTAAGTGTCAGCTAATTAGTGCATGCATACTGGCTTTTATAACTTGTACCCTGCTGGGCAACAGCATATAACACAGAATAGACAGAGTGAGGTTTTAAATTTTTGGTCAGCGCATTGTATCTCCATGTGACCCTGGGTCAATAAAGGAGACTTACAGCAGGGAGAAAGAAGCTGCCCTCAGTGGGCAAATGTAGGGGGAAAAGAGCACTTCTGATATTCAGCAGTCACCAAGGATTTAACAATAAGTTTACTTTCATTTTAATGACATTTTATTCCTATAGCATGAATTCCAACAAAAATTTCCAAAATTTGAAAAATAACTGATTACAAAAAGACCTTTCTTCCCTTTAAAACCAAATGTTGCACCTATGCCAAGCTTCAGGTTGATGCATCTTTAAAATCTAAATAATGAATCCTCAGAAATATATGCATAACTGCTATGTTGATGGGCTTCTAACTGGCCCCTACAGTCCAAGAAGTGAATGCTGTGATCTCATCACTACCACAGGTCCAGATGGGTTTGGACTAGGTCAACTTGTGGATGGGAAACCTCAGTGGAGTTTTAGGAAGTAGTATTAATAATTTAGAGTGCATTTACCCTACAAATTTTGCTAAGGTTCTGGTACAGTTCATTATTTTCAGAAAGCAGGAATGGCATTTTAACATTGCTCTTAAAAAGGGATGCAGAACTGTCAGCTTCTAACTACAATCATTCTGTGCTGTTAGAAATATGCAGCATAATTGGAACAAGCTGGGGACCTTTTATGGCAATAGGAGCCTATAAGAAGATGTGTTGATGCTTAGAAAATCTTTATTTTTCTCTGACTACTGACATTTTGCAAAGCTTTTTTAAGCAGTTTGTCCTCCCTGGTATCGTGTTCCTGCTCAGATATGGCTGGGAATGGCAGGGACCATTGGCAAGTGAGTTAACTCACCAGAAAGCCTCCACAGATCTCCCCAGATTATGAGTTATGATGGAATTTTTCAGGTCTTCTGAGCATAAAGGGGAAGATTGGTGGAAAAGCATGGCAGAATTATTAGTATGCAAGTAAGTTAGTCAGCATCCTGCTTGGAAGGCAATCAACTGAATGAATGTGTCATCCTCTTATCACTGTTCCTGGCTGGGTCAATAATCCTGAAATTACAGCATCACCAAAGCCAGGTGAGCAACAGTTGTGTGTAGATAAGACATAAAATCAAAGTAGAGTTGAAATTAACTCCACAGTGAAGATCTTTGGAAGTCAAAAAGCACATCTCCTTCTATGCATGAGAAGAAGTGTGAAGGGAATATACATGCACGGAGATACACACAAAAATCTGCAAAATTAATTTCCTCTTTATTGAAGTTAGTTTCTAATATTTTTACAGATCTAGTTTAAAATAATTTTTTCTTTTTCTCACCAGAATCACCTGAAAAACTGTGCATACATACAAGGCAATCCACAGAACTTTTTTAAAGGGAAATTAATGGGTCTTCTTGTATCTCAGGTGGGAGTGCACATGTCCATATTCAGTATGGGCTGGAATGTTCTTGATTGCTTGGCCATCCTCTTGATTGCTCTAGGTCCTTCTTTCCTGCTCTTATTTTCCTTTTTTTCTTATAGAGAAAAGGTGAGAAAATGTAGCCTGAATGTTGAATGAAACAAAATTGCATTATTTAATTTAATCTGTATTTTAAATTGTGGTATTTTGAACAAATCTGAATGCAATAAGCTTTTAGCTGTATTTTTTAAAATCCATTTTAAAATTACCATTTTTAAAGCACCATATTAGCTGAATGATGTTTTCAATTACCTTTCCTCTATGGCCACTAAAAGCTCAGTCAAGAGCATGCTGATGCTAACAGACATCTTTCAAGTTGTCACAAAAATATTTCTCAATCAAACCCTAGAGGCACTATTTTTATCAGTATTTGTAAAGTTCAGCTCAAAATATTAAAATTAAATGAGAGAAATCCAGGTCTTCAAGGCACTAACTTGAATAAATACCAGAAAATTAAACCAAATTCAGTCATGTTTCCAGCAATTCCACTCAAGCCAGTGGCATTTCAAAGGTTTCAGATAACGAGAGAATTTGTCCCAGTCACTGTTTTGCAGTCAATTTACACTCAGAGTTCATCGACTTCAGTGGAAATTCCACCATGATAACCATGTCAGAGCTGGGAATGATTATATGCAGTTAAGGTATAAAGAGCTAATGAAGCATGCATAAATCAGTTCAATATGTTGAATATTCTCTCAGGACTGCTAGCTAGATAATGACTTTAAAAGATTAAGACTTATAAACAGGATTCTTCTTTGTTTTGTGTTCTTATTAAATAATGACTAACCTACACTAAAAGTAGTGATCTATAACATTATTCAACAGACAATTTAAAAGACAAATAAAATTCTAGAGATGCTTTCCCACCAAAAGTGATTGCCCTTTTGTCTTAAATGTTTCCAGTCTTAGCTATAAGAATGTTGTTCAGAAATGTGTGGAGCAGCCAACAATATATCTACTGTCACTTCTCATTTATTGATAGTTACATACTGATGTAGGCATTCCCTATTTGTCTGCAGTTACTAGAGATAATTCACATTACACATATGCACACAAAATTAGTACAGTATTGAGCAAACTTTAAATTTCTTTTCCATTTCTTTGAAGGTTAAAAAAAAAAAAGTCCCTATCTGATTTTTGGAGCATGAGAAACAGCATGGAAAATGTTACACAGTCTTCCAGCATTGGTTCCAGACAATTCTTTGGCCTGTAGGAAGTTATTCTTAATTATGTCCTGGATGCTTTGCCCCATTCTGCCCAGTAATAGCCCTTGACTGGAATAAGAAGCTGGGCCATCATATCTAACTGGATCATCATTGGTTATAGAAATGGAAATGAGTCAACTCTGCTAGAGCTGCACCGGTGTAAATTTATGTAGAATGTTATTTGGAGTTTAACATACTGTCTTCTGTCTCCAAAAGGACAAGGCAACATTCAGGAGATGGATGGGGGATGGTTTTTGTTTCCAGGCACTCACAAAATGCCTGGCAGCTTTTTCATGCGTTAATCCTGCAGGCAAACCTAGCTCAGAATTTCCAGAGGCTTGCCATCATGGTGAGATGTGGAATGATGATGCAGTTATCTAAATGGAGTGCCATCAAATTCAAGGGATGTTCAGAGAGCTGGAAAACAGCCTCTAGAAGGTGCAAAACAAAATTATTGACATAGAAAAGGCCACTAAATGCAGAAATAACTCCAATATTATTATAAATTTTCTAAAAAATATTGTGGCTGACATCAATAAATACATTTATAAGAACTGGGATAACATTCAACCCTTCACAGGATTTAAAAAAATATAGTCAGGCAGAAATAATCATCATGATAGAAAAAGAACAGAACAAACAGAACAAAGTACTGGTAATCCTTGTTAGGGTAAAAAAAAGCCCAGCTTTTTGTGATCTCACTGCCAGACACTGCTTTCAAGGAAAATTACATGGTTCATACCTGACTTTTTGCCATATTTTAAGAGACCAGTATTAGAGCCTTCCAATCTCTTCTTTCTCCACTACCTGCCTTCTGTTTATGTGATGATTAAGGACAATATAAGGAGCAGAGACTTCTAGTGTGGCAGCTGCAGATCAGAAACTGGAGGACTGTAATGCAAGTCATCCAAAAAATAAAATTGCTCTTGTGCTTACTCAGTATGCTGTAGGCCATAGCAACCCTTGGCAGGACTGCATGCATTAGCCTGTGTTGAGAAGAGAGTGTGAACTGGAGTCAAAACTTACACTCACCTGGAAATTTTAACCAAGTTTCATACAGTCAAGAGAAATGAGAATTATGTAGGGCACCACCAGCAAAACCTCCTGTGTTTGTGGCCCTTTACCCTATTATCGCCATTATCCATAGTACATCATTTCATGTAATTGTTCAAAACTGTGTTTATAACCACAATGACAGCACTTCACCCTTCCCTCGGGACAGATGGGCTTCTGATTGCTGCAGCACTCCAGTAACTGCTGTAATTCAGAGACCTACATTGTTCTGGGAGACAAAAAATGGGCTGCAGGCAGAAAGCTCAGCAGCACTGTGAACCATTTGAAAAGCCATTTGAAGGACTACCTAGATCTAGAGGGTTTACCTCTGCTGGTAGCTCTGAAAGATGCCCTAATCTACTTTCAGCTCTAATGCTCCAAAGAATGGCAATGACAGATGCAATAGCAAGCAAAGAGGTGAGCTAGTAGGGGTGACTGAAATCTCTAATCCATAATGGTAGTTTTAGTCAGATATAAGAAAAGAGAAAAAAATTAAAGAAAGCAAGTTGTACTTTACAACAATCCCATGAATTCTCAGAAAACAATCAGTCAGTAAATTTCTTACCAAGCCAGCCTGGTTTTGATAGGTAAAAGAAAAGATATATGTTCATGAGAGTACCAGTTTTGTGAATGGCTTGCTTTTATGCTTGCTTGGCGTTAGCTTCTTCCTGTCTTTCCAAATACTTTGCAGTGTGTACAAATCCCAATATATGTATAAGCATTTGCTGTAACAAAAAACTTCTAGTTAAAATTAAAATAAGTTTGTGTTATCAAGTAGGGGCTCCTGGTTATTACTTCTCATTTTGTACCAACAACTACTTTTGAGAAAACCCAGCATTTTTCTGAGTTTAAAAAATCTTTGCTTTTTTTCCTGGAATGAAAAATAAATAAAACAAATAAATAAACCAAAATAAAGCTCTAATCCTTGTTGCTTAACTGACAGATGATTAAAATTTTGGACAAATACAATAAAACTTTTCTGAAAACTGGGTGTCTGCATAGCTGTGCAGGGTCCCTTTATCTAACACTTTGTGTCTGATAGCAGCTCCCCATCTTTCAAAACCATAAACATGTCAGTCAAATCTTCCAAGGCTGAAAATTGCCCTTTCTTTTTTCACTTGCAATTAACAGGCTAAGTTGTTCTGTAATTGTAACATGAAAGTGAAGCAATTGTAGTACAACCTTTTCATTACTAATTAAGATTAAAAATGTATAAATAAGTTTTTAGAAATTAATCTGATGAGGACCCTTGTGAGAGAATCATGAACATCTGCTGGTCTTTAACTGAGGCAAATTCATTATAAGTTCCCAGAACAGTCACAGTGGAGCCACACCCAGTGACACATGTCGTCCTATAAGTTCAGTTACCTGTTCTTCATATATTTCTTTAGAGGTTTGCCCTTTCAAATTAAAACAAACAAAAAGAACCACCAAAAAAAAGAGACAATTTTCACTGCAAAACTTTGTTGAAAGAATTATTAAACATTGGGCAACTGAGTATTAACAACAAATGTTAACTAAAAGAACCCTTTTTCTTCCAGTTGTATGGTGCCATGGAACAGTTACAACAGGCTATTTCTGCTCTGGTCTCTCTTCCTCCCAAATGACTTCAGAGTTTATTTTTCCATGGTTATTCTTTTTATATTCTTCATAATTATTTGTTAAGTATGGGTCTTACCCCTTTCTTCATTTTATGAATGCATGAGGGAAAAATGTGTCTTTTCTTTTAAAAAACTTTTCTCCTTTTTAATGCAAATTACAGCAAAAAGACCTTTATTAACACTCCGCTATCTGAACTGAAAGAGGTCCAGGATACCATAGCTAATGGAAAAAGTAGGAAACATTAGTGCTAGTAGTCAACACAGTTCCAGTATAAATGTAACTTGGCCAGTGCTGACACAGAGCTCATAAGCTTGTGCTGAGCAAGTTGAGAGCTCATACAACCCATGTCTAAAATGCCCCTGCATTATGCCTGGCTGGGACTAGATCTTAAAGTTGTCTGTTGGTTTGGATGGAGAAATAATTGTCAGGAAACATCACCCCAACAGGAAAGCATGTGCTGAGAAGATAAAGCATGGAAATCTCCCAAGGACTGGAAGTCAGACTCCTGCTGAATATGCAGTGTGGTTCTTGCTCCAAGAAGGGCTGAAGAGCATGACTTGGTCTGTGCTGGCTCTGTTGTCTCCACTCAGGGCTGCATAGGAAGCCACAATTTCCTCTCACAGTACGAAGACATGCAGAGGTAGGTCAGTACTGGCCAGTATGATTCTCAAAAATTCTGACACTGGAGGGGAAAGCACCAAAGTGGAAGTGTCTCTGCTCAGTATTTCCACATCCTTGACTCTCCACAGAGGTACCTCACATCTATCAGGATAAGTCCAGTCTGTGCTGAGTGCAGAATTGTCCTAGGACCTAATCTGAGCATGAGAGACGTGTATCTTCCTCCATGTAGCTCTGTGCCTAAGATAAGTGCCAAAACAAGACAGTTTTCAAAAGCCTAGACAGTGGACAAAAGAAACGTGTTGTATGAACCAGTAGGCTTTTCAAGGATGTGTCAGTGGTATATGCTTTGCTAAGTGCATCAAGATTTGCCATGCATTTTTATTAATTCAATATGGCTGATCTAGTTATATAAACAGGAAATGCCAATAGATTAGCTCCTGGAGAGTGTTTCATATGGGATTACATTTAATGCTGGAATTCCTGTCAAACTCTTAATTTTTAAAATACTGATAACACAGTACGTACTGTGCACTTTTTTGAACATGAGCAATGCATTCCCCATAACACACTCAGAGCCTTAATAATCAAGATTGCATTTAGAGAAGCTTAATTTCATTCTATTAATCTCTCCAGTGGTAAGAGTAATTATTCAGTATTCACTGAGAAGCAATCCCATATCATGCACAGGGTGCCAGTATGCTAGTATGATTTGAATGACCACATAGTGAGCAGACATGTTTCTTTCTCACCATCAAATTATTATGCAGGTCTTTTAAAGGACTATGAATTGTATTAGCTGGATATAAAATTCCCTCTGCTACTCCAAATTACCTCCAAAGTGTCTTTTCTTCCTTAGTATCTTCTTTAAGCTCCCCTTTCCAAAACTACTTTTCAATTTTATGACTATATCTTTTTTTTTCATTTTTTTTTTTCACCACACACCTTTGTCCATCCCTACATTCTGCTAAGGGCTTTTACCGATATTCCCATTTCTTATTCCTCTTGTCTCACCTGAAGCCTTTTTAAGCAACTACTGCTGTGTAATGTGTAGCTTCTTCAGGTGAGTAAGGCAGAAGGACAGTATTTGAATAAAGTAGGAATCACTGAATGCTAACTAATGACTTGTCTTTCTGTTGAAGCCATGTCAATTTCCAGGAAGGAAATTTTTAGAAAATTTTTCCTGTGACTTTTCTTTGAAGAAGATGCATCTTCCAACTGATTAATACCTTCCATTGTAAAAGATGCAGAATGGTGGAAGACTAAAATTGTGTCTTAGATAGTGTGTCCCATAAATAACTAAACTTACAATGTAAACATCCTGAGTCATGAATCAGGCTTGCAGAAACCTCTGTAATACATTTGATGAAATAATAATAAAATTAGTGCAGAATATGGAAAATTTTGCAACATGAGGACAGTCTATACTGTTTTTAAGACTTTAACCTTTGAACCTGATAGGCAAACTCCTGGATATTCTAACTTCGATGTTTGTTCAGGGTAAATGTAAATTCGTACAGGTCGATGTAAATTCAAGAATTCAGCTAACACTTGAGGCTTAGAAACCGTAACTGTGGCCACCCAGTGCTAAGTGCCACAGGGAACCCTGCAGAATCTATTCCTTTTTCACTTGCTTAATTCTTCTAAATCTTCTTATTTCTAGTTATTATTCCATCATTCGTCCCAATCTATCATCATTTATTTCAGCCTAACCTCAGCTGGTCCACTTTAGTCCACATAGACTTTAACTGCTCCTAATTCTTCTTCCCCATCTACACTTTCAACTGCTTCTTCACCAGTTCCTTCAATTACAAGTTTATTGGAGATATCAAGTCAGTCCTCCAGGTCAGGCAAACCTATGTCCTCATCAAACAGGAATAAATTTGTGCATGCAGTATGTACCTGGACTCTCTTCTTGATATTTTAAGGGGCGAAATGTAATGAATAAGTTTATTAATCACATTTGGAAGAAGCTAAATTCCTGCTGTATAAGCATTTTTGAGGGCCTGAGGGTACTATAATATTTGCTTCAGGGTTTATGAAGATGGTGAGGAGCCAGATTTTGAGAGAGGAATTATTAACTGCAACAAGCCTTCCACCTTTAAGATGAATGTGAGTGATCCTGTAAGAGTCTGCACCACACTCACATTTTCTGGCTTCCTGGCATCTCCAAAGGGAACCAGACAGAATGTCTCCCTGCCAGAACAATGCAGTCTAGGATAATCTACTGTGAAAGGAAGGCTCATGGCATGCTCTGTGGAACCTAACCACCACAGCTGTGGATATTATTTTTGAGTCATACAAGCACACACCGTGCTCGGCGTAGGTGTGTTCTCTGGCTCTGAAGATGCACTGTCCTTGGAGAGTGCTCAGAGTTACATTAATTCCTTCTCTTTCCGCAACTGTTACAAAGTAATATTTGTCTGCTCTAAAGAGCTGTTGTATAAACTGGAATTTTTAATTTTGATCTCCAGGAAGAAGACTGTTGCTGTTTTTGCGTCTTTGTACTAAGAATTACTGTCGCTGCTGACAATTCTCCTTGGGCAGGCACTGTCCTGGGCTTTGTGCTGACCAGAGGAACTGCCAGAAACTGACTGTTGTCAATAGCTCTCTCCACGCTTCACACCAGCTTACCCTGTGAGGAAAGTGTCTCCTGGTAATCTGCATCTCAGTAAAACAGCAAAAACCCTTGACACAGTTTGCATTTGCAGAAGACAACTGCCTCCTCTGTCCTTCAAGCTGGCCTGGCTACCATTCTGCTTTCTCTTGAAATCCCCTGAGGTTAACTCTTCCTTGTCCAGCACTCCATCATTTATCTCACTTCAACCCCCATCAGCCTGCCTCTTTCAGCTCTCTCCACATAAATTTTGACTCTTCCTTAGACCTCAAAATCATTTAGGCTTTTCAATGTGTATGCAGCTGTGTTCATGGTCAGATCCAAGGTCTGCCTGACAGCCAGTAAAGGCCAGGGTGAATGTTAATGTGTAGGCAACGAGGAAACTATTGAGTGTGACCTTGAATCCTAAGCTAACATGACAGTATAAACACAGTCCCAGTTAATGCTCATATGCTCTCTGCCTGTCTGAACAATCTCTCTCTTTTTCTCTCAGGCTCCCCCATTCCCCCACACCAAACTTTCATTACTTCCTCCACCACTCCTCACTCTCAACATGAGATTGGAGACCTTTTAAGCAAGTTGAATAGAGGTATTCAAAAAGTACAGAAAAGCCACTAAAAATCATCTGGTCCTGAATGGCTTCGCTTAAGTCCATGCCATAATGAAGTTCAGAGTCTATATTTGGGTACCCACAGGCCTCTGTAATTTTTAAATCAATCAATCAGTGATTCCTCAAAATTATTTCAGGACAGTCCTCATGAGTCCTCACAACTCACCCATGTAAGAGAATTGAGAATTCCTGTCCACAGTGTCATGAGCTGATTAATCAGCACTGGTTCACAGAAATACTGACAAAAGTGGATGTCACATGTTCACCCATGGCAGAGACAGAGTTAGAACCCAGAAGACACCTCAAATCATTCTTCATGTACTTATGGAGAGTAGAGGAAAGTACTATTATGCTAAATAGTTTTATATTAAATATTAAGATTTTTGTGTCCTGCTTTGCCTTCACAAAGGGTTACCAAATTTCAGCATATTCCCCAGCCACCGCCATCACTCTTCATTCTGATAAGAGTTTTACAGGCAGGAAATCCCATAATTTATCAAATTGCTTTTTAATGAACATGTAATAGCATCTAACAATAAATAAAACTGGAGAAGGCAAGAAGGACCCATAATCAGAGCCATCAACTCAGTCTAGAAGTGCCAATCCTGATGTTAATTTAATTTAAGATTTAAGAAGATTATAGAAACTATTATAATAATTTCAATTTCCACTGCCTCAGCAGTCAGCTAGCATTGGACAGATGGCATCATAACAAAAAAATTTTTCTTGTCCCTTATACGTAAGTTATTTCCTTTATCATGATATGGCACATCGAAGAAAACAAAAATCATAATGTCTTTTAGGACATAGAAACTTGTATAAATTATGGCATAAGTATAAATTTATTTTCTTTCTGAAAACTTAAAGATTTACATAATTTTCTCACGAAGATCCTCAGAAGCCTGATTTTCATGATGGACTACACAATAGATCAGTAAGGGATGGCACATCATAGAACAAATAAACTGAGTAATAGAGAATGACAGACCAACAAGAAAACCAAATAGAAATTGTAGCAAGTCCCTAACTGCATGATTTGAGTTTTGATTTTTAGATGATTTTTGTGCTTAAAGTAAAAATCTCTGGATTCTTCCTTTTACCTAAGTGTTGGTAGTTTTCAGTCAGCCCTAGTTCCATCCTGATACCTGTTATGAACACTTCATCCAGACTGTCCAACTTCTTTCTATTTTCAACTTTCATTAGTTATATAAGACCTTTTTTCTCTATGTTCTCTATGGGTCCAATGTTTCTAGACACTCAATCATTCCATGACAGACAGTCAGGGATTATATTAGCTGTTCTTTTCACAGTTCAGTAACTTTTGTATGCATACAATTATTTTTCTTCTCCTTTTACAAAGCTGGCCACTAGTGACAAAGAGGAAGTATAACCAGCCATTCAAAACATAATAAGATGTAGCATGTGGGTTAGGGCAATGTTCTAACTGTACTGTGTTTAATGGGCACACAAAGGAACAAAAAGTAGTCCTGGTTCTGGTGAAGAACACTCTGGGCAACATTCTAATATATTTTTTCCAAGATAGGTGGCCTGCTGGAATTAAATGATACAAGTGAATTCCTTACTGAGATGGAAACAGAGATGCACAAAAAAAAAAAAAAAAAAAAAAAAA
>VWZN01015309.1:469031-486526 GCA_013396955.1 Regulus satrapa | reverse complement strand
AAAAAAAAAAAAAAAAATCACTAGCATTCAGGAATGTATCTGGAAAAGGAGCAGGACACCTGGAATTTTAGAGGAGACAATGATGAGAATAAAAAGGAAGGTGGGAAAGTAGACTTGCATGAAGGGATAGGCAGAGATTTATAAAATGGGAGGTGTACAAAGTTTATGTAAGAGAGTCTCAGGTTTAGGTTGCTAGAAAACCATGTCTGCAGCAAGCATTTCCCAAGAGTATGCAACACCAAGCAATTGGTATGGAAACTGAGTTGCATAAAAATATAACTTCTGAACACCACTGGGTCAGAGAAAAGACTCTGTCAGCCCAGTATCCTGCATCTGACAGTGATTAATACCAGCTCCTTAGAGAAAAAGCAGAAGAAAGACAGCAGGTACAAAGTGACCTCTGCCTAGTATGTAATTTCTGCAGAGTTGCCTGGGAGGAAAACCCTATTGACACAGAGAAAGTTAGCAGTCATGAACAGAGCTGCATCTTATTCCCTAGTTGATTTTACTGTGTTTGGCTATCTATAAAACAATTTCATTTTTTCATTCTGAATTGAAAAAAAAAAAAAAAACCAAACCCAGTTAAAATTTTCTAACATTCTCTCTGAAAATGTCAGGGGTTGGGGGTTGGGGGGGAGGGGATTGTTGAGGGGCTGCCTCTAAGATTTATGTGTATCTACTTTTTAGTCCATCTTATCATAAGGATCAGGCACCCAAAATTCAGCTCAGATGGAGACTTACAGAACTCTCCCAAAGAAGGATTCAGCCATGTTATGTCTTCCTCCTCTGGATTTATGTCTGGCTCACTTCTCCACCTAAGAGAGTTCAGAATCTTCTGAAGCACAGTCACATTAGCCAATTCCCTCTGCTGTCCCTATGTGACAGATAAAATGGCCAGGTGACAGTATCTCGTGCTGAGCAATGAAGAGTCAAGTGCTGCATCAAGAAGGATATGAACACATAGTTTTATCTCTTTAACAAGTCTCATCTCTGCTATAGAAAGAGCTGAAGTGAGTCCAAATGGAAGCATGCAGAGAGATAACAATCTGTTATGATTATACTTTTCCTGGGGAAACTGTCAATTTCACTGGTGAATCTATATGTACAGACACTGCACTGCACACGGTATACCTGCAATGAGAACGTCCCAAACCCTTTGCTCTTCACCATCACCATCACAAAGTGCTTGGAAAGACATGGCACCTGGATGAGTTCAGCCTCCCTCCACTGCTGCCAGCAGTGTTGCACTCAGTACAACTCTGAAAAGAGTCAGCTTCAACTCTCAGCCACTTCTCCAGGCAAAAAGCAAATTGAAGAGTCACGTAGAATGGAGTCATGGTTTTCTGCTAAGTTGCCTCCACTGCTCATCTTTGCATATCAGCTGGCCACCCAAAGCCTGTAATTATAATATAATGTTAATTATTCCAATCCAACTCCAATTCTGTCTTTTCTCACAAATAAAATATTTTTTCTATATTTTCAGCCAGTGATTTTAACAAGCCAGCAAGCCTGACTCTACATGAGCAAGCTTCATCATCTCCTTCAATCAGTAGTTCTGAAACATCATAGCTCACCTCAGATTTTCTAGTGTAATTTCTAGATAGGCTGATTTTCAATAGCATCAAAAAGGCAATCTGAGCAGCACGTTCCTCTCTTTACTTTTTTATGGATCCCATTAAAAAATTGTCTTTTTTTTTCCTGCATGGAGCTTGAGGCTTAGACCACTGAGTGCTACCCTAACCAGCATGACTTCCAGTGCCTCGCAGTGAGTCATTTATGACTGAGTGGTTGTTTCACAGAAAGCAGTGCTGTACACTTCTGAGGCACATGGCCTCTCCTGCTCCTCAGTTATGAGACTCAACTCACAGCTATAAAATATGTGTTGTACACATTTTACCTTGACTACAGTAAGTAACTCCTCTCTCACTATCTCTAGAATTGGGACTTACTTAAGGAAAAAAAAAAAAAATTATAGAATTGTAGAATGGTTTGTGTTGAAAGGGACGTCAGAGATCATCAAACTCCAGCCCCAGCCGTGGGCAAGGACACGTCCCACTAGACCTGGTTGCTTTAAGTACCAGTCCAATCTGGCCTTGAACACTGCAAGAGCTGGGGCATCTACACCTTTCCTGGGCAACTTATTCCAGTGCCTCACCACCCTAACCACCCTGAATTTGATCCTAACATCTAATCTAAACCTACTCTCTTTGAGTCTGGACCAATTTCGCCTTGTCACTACAGTTCCTGATGGAGGGTCTGACTCTGGCTTCCCTGTAAGGCCCCTTACAGGGGCTGGACAGATGCTGGAAAGTTGCCATGAGGTCTTCGCTCAACCTTCTCTTTTCCAGGCTGAACAGCCCAAACTTTCTCAGCCTGTCTTCATAGGGGAGGTGCTTCAGTTCTCTTATCAACTTTGTGGCCTCCTCTGGACATGCTCCCACAGCTCCATGTCCTTCGTTCATTGGGGCCACGTTAGTATCACAGCACAGAGCTGTGTACAGTGTTCCAGGTGGGGTCTCATGAGAGCAGCAGAGAGGGGCGGAATCCTCCCTTGACCTGCTGGCCATGCTCCTTTGGATACAGGCCAGGATTACTTTGGCTTTCTGGGCTGTGAGGGCACACTGCTGGCTCATGTTGAGTTTTTGATCAACCATCATCCCGAAGTCTTTTTTTTGCAGAGCTGCCCTCAGTCACTTCTCCACCTACAGCTCTTCCATGACATCATGTTGTTGTAGAATTAGTTTTTTTAATCTAGATATATTCCCTTGTTTTACTAATAGCCATTCTATTCCACCTAGCAGATATGCAAATCTGAAGGTTATCTTCCTGTCATGAACAAGGAATTCCATGGGATACACAAGTGGTCAATACCAACAGCAGTCAGAGCAGGCAGAGTTCTTAAGCTTGATCCTCTGCAAGCCCTGTAGACTGCAAATCTCATTTCTCCTTAGAAGTTTGACTTTAACATGTGTTGTACATAATTAAACACTTCTGATTTCAAATACCACAGCATAATAACCATTAGCCCATGCTAGATTCCCTTTATAGCAACCACCCTCAGATTTGGACAGTGTTCTGAATAGTGGTAAGCTAAACATTTTCAGCTATCTTTACAAATACAGTGAGAGGAATAATAAAATTACGTTAACAAGCAAGAGAGAATTTCCTTTTCAATAATTCCAGGAAAGGCTATTCTTATGGAAGGGATTATAATACAAATAAGAAGTGGTATAGACTTAACCCATTTTCTTTACAGTCTTAAGACTGCAATTTTGTGGTTGTAATCTAATGTCATGCCTTTGCTATTAGTAGATTTTCTCCAGAGTCCAGACAGAAGTAGACATATTCAGAAAGACCTCAGGAATATCCTGGTTTTTCTGGCACCAATTTAAAATATAAATCTCATTAGATTGTTTCCTCTTTTTTACTTGTGGATTTTTTTTTTTCAAGAATTAAATATGTTTTGTATTCAAAATAAGTTCGGTTGCTTTTAAGTGACACAGAAGTGGTCCTCAGATCCTATTGCCAGAACCAACATTCTGTCCTCTCTATCTCAGTTTATTTTGTGATATGATGATCGTCTAACTAGAAGTCTGGTATTCAAATTCAGCAGAGAGGAAAGGAGTACACCCTCATGGCCTCCCTGTTCTTCATATCCAAAGCCAGCAGCAAGAATCCCCATTTCAATGAGAACAAGACTGAATCATCAGAACATAAGTTTTTGGGCACAGGGATCAAGTCTCTCCCTGTAGTCAGAAAGGTGTCAAACACAAAAGCTGTGCCAAGTAAACTCTAAACACTAATAGCAGTGAGGAAGCCACATACAAGTGTCACGGGGTTCATCTGGTATATTTAATGAAACCATGTATTTCCACAGGTATAAGACTGTCTCCAAAACAACCCAAAATGAGAAGGTGGCACAATGTCAGAGGGAGACTGGAAGTTATCCTGTTTCATGAAAACATGAAAAATCTTAGACAGCCCCCATGTATGGAGGAGCACACTGGCTTCTCCTGATCATTTCCAAGGGCCAACCACTTTCCCTCCTGACCCATCCCCCTGCTGCATGGAACCAAAGGGATGTCCTCTTCTCTTCCCTTCTCTGCCCCCTCACTTTGACCTCTCTGGGACAATGGAAAAGGAGTCAGACTGTAACAAAACCTTCACCTCATAGATATGCAGCCCAACCTTCCTCAAACTGTCAAGCAGATTTTCAAATTAGGTAGGAGAGCAGAGTGTCTTTTCAGTGCCAGGCACAATTCTGCCCCTTGCTGATGTATTTCTGGGTAGGATGTTTTGTTGGGTTGGTTTGTTTGTTTTTCTTTTCAAGCCAGTAGCTGATGGCTCACCAGTCTGATTTTATCTGGCAATTGCCCTGCTCCTGTATTGCCTTCAAGAGCCACTCCACAGCCACAGTATGGGGCAGTTTCAGAGCTTTCTGGTGCCAAATTGACACATCTATTCAGAATGATAAAGTAAGATACTGACAACAGCAAGTTATTTTAAATTTTGGGCTTATTTCTATCCAGGGTTTCCTTCTACATTCAATTCCTTCCTAAGCTGTGAACCATTCAAACTACACTTTTATATAGCTGAAAGCAGATTTGATTAATATGATTTCTTTGTGAAAACCTGAGAAGATTAAGAAGCAGTGATGTAGAGAACATATGCCCTTTCTCAACATGACATTCTCTAACATTATACAAGGGTCTGCAGATCCCTACAGTCATTATATTGTTCCCACTACCGGTATCTAAACAGAGAAAAAGCTATCATCAGGAAAGAATTTCACTTTTTTTGTATTATGGTTTCAATCTCGTGTGCAGGTCAACAAATCTGCAACTGTGTATTGATTTCATTCTGTAACTAGGCAGGAAAGGCCACATTTCAAGGGAGCATTTGCAGATTGTTTTTTCCTTTGTATTACATGTCTTTTTGTGATGGTTCCTTAGAAAAAAAATTAATATTGGCCAGATGACTTCTATGCTCAGTGAAGCAAAATGCCAAATGAATATGTTTACAGGCACACCAGTTTACTGGTTTTTCTCTATTTATCCCAGAGTGTTACAAACCATGGAAATACTTTCCAAAACCAGTGGGGGGAAAAAAATCTGTCTGGTATTGATTGAATATGGTTTCTCTTCTGTCTCATGACCTTTTCCATCATATATAATTAGAAATTGAAAGGTCTTAGCTGAGCGCTTGCAGTACTCTCCAGAATACAGATAGGTTTGGTTTAGTACTGAGATACAATGAAAGCATGCAATCCATAGATTCTAGGATTTGGCAATACCTGTAGTTGTTCCTTAAAATAAAATATGTTGGATGCCAGCATTTTCAAGCTGATGCAGTGTACTATCAGACAGTGTCTTGGCTGTATTAGTGTAATATCTTGGATCACATTGCACATTGTAGAGGATAAATACAGTTTGCAACCATCTACGGCACAGGAAAACATCAAACCTGTTGATTGAGTGATATGATCTTTGTTACTTGCTGCTGCAGGGATATTTCTATGTCAAAGAGTCAACATGATTTGCTAATCAGTGGTTAAGGAGATTATTATAATTGCTGTTTCTAAAAGCATTTATGAGTCCCTTGTGGTGAGTCAAGGGAACTTCCATTTCTGGAAGTCAGAAATCTTAATCAGCCATATTGTTCACAGACTCTTTGCAAGGGCAATAATGGTTCCTATTTTGACACCTACACTTTCTTGCTTCTGCTTGCATTTGAAGGGTTTGGGTGAATGTCATTACGTACTGCCCCTGACCCCATATGTACATAAGTAATCAAACCACATGTGCCTTTCTCAATGTGAAAAGTAGAGATGCTGGTGATAGGACCATCAAAAAGTAAAATACATTTCACTTTCGGATACAGTTCTTTTTCCATTTTGATATGAAAATATTTTAACAAAGTACCATACAAGATATTGAAAATCAGTACTTTTAGACAGATGCTTTCTTCCTGTATGGGGTAGGTCTGCAGCCCAACAGATGAGAGTTTGTTGAGCAGAATGTGTTTGTTGGTCCATTGTTTGCCAGTCTGTATGAAATTGAGAGAAACCTGATTAAGAATGGATTAAATAGCTCTTCAGCATGGAGGATGGTGGATCAGTACAGATGATAGACAACTGTCAACCTCTTATACTTGGTCGCTGTGTGGCTTCTAATGGACCTCTGCTCATACTGCCCAGGACACCACTAAAATTAGCACAGAGTCAGAGGAGAAGCCATTGCACATGATGGCTGGCTGAAGAGATTGATCCCATTTTTGAGACTGTCATCCCCCTCAGAAATCTTTTCCCACAAATTACATGAGTCCATGCACTACATGGAGCATGACACCTGATCGACAGGATCTTCCAATCCCATGCCTTTCCAAAATCATACACACACAAAAAAAAAGTGTTTTAAAGCAGCTGACCTTCCTTCATGGCTTTAGATACCTCTCAAACCTCTGAGGACTCTGATTAAGCAGTTTGTAAAATTTAAATTTTTACTCTCCCACTCATTCAGACAATTTCAATGCCTGTTTTGGTTTCTGACTTCTACCAGGCACTGTATCTGTTAGATACAGTATCTGTTCTAGGAGAACAGAGTCGTTGAGTCACCAAATAAAAGAGATTCGTACTTCAATGGTATGCAGTTGTCCTGACTGTGAGTTTACACAACGTAATTTCTATTGGCATCACTAAATTATTTCACACATAGCTGTAAACTGAAATAACATTTCACAACAGAGTATATACAGGCAGTATTCTAGACAGAGTTCTTCAATTTCTTTTGACCAGAAATGCATCTGGCTAATAAAACAATAACATGAGTTAACATGACTGTCAGCAGAGAACACAGTGTTTGCAGTGAGGACAAAACATGCATGAGTGACAATTCATTACATCTGTAAAAGTAAACAAATCCCTCCAAAGCAACAAAAGAGAAAAACATGAGTTAGTATTGTTTTTCAAGTCCAAGTCTTATAAAGGAAAAATAAAAAATTTTTAAAAATGGTTTATTTGCAAAAGACATGACACAATGCCACCTTCTGGCTAAAATGTGTAGGAAAAAATACCAGCTTTGTGTTGAGCACTTATCTATTTGCACATGTGCATAATTAGATCGATTTGTGTATGAATTCACAGCAGTCATACAGTTGATTATTTGGTCCCAGTATATCCATTACTGAATTTTCTAGAGCAGTCCAGCCCAGAATAAAGGCAGAATCTTTCTACTCAATAGTTAAAGTTCAGTGCAGGTTTGCATCTTTAGACAAGAATCTCTCTATTTCATATTCTAGCAATGGGGTTTGGCCTACAATTTTAAAACACTCACTTTTCATAGAGTATCAGATTTTTTAATAATGTTTCCTTGTTCAAAGACTTAGCAATTTTGGCAGCAAAAATGTTTTAAAATTAGGCTTTTGTGAATTTTCTCTTGAGAGCCTCATGTGTTATTAGAGTCATATAGCTAAAAACTCTTAACTCTGAAACATGCAGAGACATTTTCATAACAGCTTGGAGATATGAAGGTCTTAAATATTTTCCAGTTTAACCATAATAAGAATCATTTGCCACTGGGGAAGCCAGCAGCTCTTTTAAGATACATTCAATACCTCTCCCCTCTCCTCTGGTACTTTTCAGCTGCCAAGCATTTTAAAATAGTGACGGGATCCAGATAAACACATACTACTGCTTATTAAATTTAATAGCTGGAAGGGTTAATACTGGACACACATACGCATCAAATTTCTTCAAGACCCTTCATCCAGGAGCAGGATTTGACCATTCCTTTTCACTTTTGAAGAAACCTCAGGACTTACTTCAAGGTGCTGAAGTTTCCCCTCAAATCTTCACCCATTCGCGGATCGTTTGCAAGGAGGGCACACCCATTGTGTGTTAGTTCAGTAACTCATTCCCTTCACCTCCAGGCTGCATGGTCCAACAGCGCACTGTGGTCTGCAGGAATCCTCTCTAACAGAGGAGACGAGCAAAAGCAGAAACTCAAAGAGGACTTGAGCACGATGAATAAAATTGGTGGCGTTTCCCCCTTCTGACTCATCAGCTTATTTCAGAACCTGACTTGCCCCATGGACACTCTCTGTATGCACCCTGTGAAGGGGAAAGTGGGAAAAGTGTGCAGGGAGAGGCAACAGCCACTGCTCCAGAGGAGTAGCACAGGGAAGCTCCATAAATGCGTTGGTATGACCACAGTTATTGCAGCATATTTATACAGCTTTAGAGTTAGAAAGATCAGAATTGTCCCTGGCGGGTAATAAATTCCTGAACAAGAATTTGAGCTCTCTGTATCATATGAGAATAAAGCTGATCAATGGAGAGAATTACTGTATTGTAAAACTACAGCAATGAGGGCACTGTGACAATTACTGGATATTTATTCAACTGATTTTCCTTGAGGAATTTTAATGAGGATTTCACACTCCATAACCACATGCTTTGGATTCTGTCAGTAAAAATGTTAAATGCTTCTGTTAAAGTAATGTGACACTGCTTTTACTGCACTACTCTTTTCAGGGGAATGATATTTTAGCAATATGAGAGCTTGTCTGCTTATTTTTCAGATGTACTGGGAAGGTTTTCAATTATTTATGTTGTGGCTGAATCCCTCAGTATGCCACTAGACCCAGACAAAATGACAGTGCCAGCCCCATTGTGGAGCAGTTGTGGAAATTCCTTCAGCTTTCCGTGCACAAGTCTCCCTGTTCTCTCTATATAGCTGGCAGCAATATTTTGCATAATGCACAAAAAATGTTTATGGTGGGATTAGAAGTGGCAAAATCCATCCATTTTTACACAGAAAGTTCCAAAGTTGAACTAATTTATTTGCAGTTATGGCTATTCCATGTTATTGATTTCTATGATTACAGAAAAAGTAAGCTTTTTGTTCCCCAATGCTTAGATTTAATTTCATTAATATGGCAGTGGGATTCAAATAAAGAAAAGGATCAATTAAGAGTTTGAAAACTCCATTTATATTCTTGACTCAGACACTGATCTGCACCATATCCTTCACAGGCTTCATTTTTCTGTGCTTCTCTTTCACTCTTATCTTGCAGATTATAAGTAATATTTTCAGAAAATATTGTCTCTCATTGTGTGTTTCCATTATGCCCTATTTAATGAGGTGCCAAATTCATTGAAGCCTCTAAGCTTAACTACACTATACATAATAACATAATAACCCATAATGCACTGAAATCATCCTTCACAAACTGAAAATTAGAGTTTGTTATTCCAAATTGCCATTACTTTCCTGTGCTTCTGACAGGGGCCCTCTGCAGTTGTTCACGAACATGTCCCAGAATTTTCAGACAACATGGCAGTGTTTAAATTGCAAAATGTGAGCATATCTCTCAGATAATCTGTGCTAAATCATTCATTGCTGTAGCCATTTAAGTATTTCCATGTATATAGCATGGTCTGCTATTCCTGCTTGGATGTTTGAGGTAAACAATCACAAAAAAATAAGTAGAACTGTGTTACCTCCTTGTACACAACAAAATACTTTTAGTTTTAAAAAAATATTGCTTCCACTGATGCTTATGCCAGACAACTGTAATTTATAACACTGTGAAGCAAAACTGACCTTTCAAGTTGGGGCTCTAAATTCCTTCCTGATGTAATACTACAACACTTTATGAGACTACACTGGAAACTAGTACAGCCCATCAACAGAAAATTACTGTGTGCCACTCTGGATTTGGAAATGTGTTCTGAAAGGAAAATGTCTTTCTTATTGCAGACTTTAATGTCTCTCAGTGGTGGTAATTAAAGACTTAATTGCACAGACATTTCATATGAATGGCTCTTCCTTGTTCAATTATGTCAGTAATACCAACCAAATATAGATATACAATAGATAAATTTGGGTAAAAACCACCCAAGGGAATAAAACCTGCAACATTTTTTCCACACCAACAATAGGTTATACTTTTTTAAAAACTAAATCAGGAAACCATTGCAAACTAAAATGTGTGCACATTTGGTTGAAAACAGTCTTCACCATTGAAAAGAGGAAGAAAAGATAAGTGAAAATTGAAATTTGATAGGGGATGAAAGTGAAATCTCAATGACCAACATTTCATCTGTGAAAATACCTCCAGCTTCAAAAAAGGTAGATGCATTCTACTGCATCCCTGTGCATGGAGGGCCAGCCCTCCATGTAGCTCTAAGCACAGTGATGACCACATCCATGAATTAAAGGCCACGGGATGAAGCACTGGTCTGCCCATGGAGAAGGTGCAGAACACTTTCCTGGGCTGGGCATTGTTCAAGGCATAAGGAACTGAAGGCAGGATGGCAGGAGTGAAGCCACCCTGTTTTGAGTGGGAAGAGAACAGGTGCAATGAGTGCTGTACCATTTGGTCTTGGGGTGAAAGGATGGGTTTAGCCTGTGTTATGTACTTGCCAAGGGGTTTCTGTGAGAGAAAATCATCACTCATTAGTGACATACCAGCAATAAACCAGCGCGACACCCAACAGCAGTGCCAGACATCTGCTGCTCCAAGGGAAGGTGGAAAAGGGGACTTGGCTCAGCCAGAAGTACACACATGGGGGAGAGGAAGTCCTTGCTAATAATGTCTTTGGGGAATAACATGTTCTCTTATGCCACCTCACGTCCTCACAGGTATCAAGCAAGAGGAAAAAAGCAATAGCAGCTCTGGCTCATGGGGCTTCACAGTCTCACAGGGAAGCTTTCTTCACTCACGGCTCTCCCTCAAATCAACTTGCAAATAAGCATGTGGGGAGCTCACTCCTCTGCATGGCCAAGTGAGATTAGAGACAGCATTTCATTTGTGCAGGCCTTTTGGCAAGCACCCACTGAAGTGAATGATTACACAAAAAGTCAGTTTTTCTTCTGTTAAAATAAACTCCTTTTTTTAAAAAGGAATCAACAAAGCAAATTTTCCATGAAGTCATTAAACAAATTTTAGTTTAAAAGAATTTATCAGCACTGAAGGATTCAAAGAAAGAGAAGACTTAGGGAAGCCATAGCCAGTTAAAAAAAGAAGAAAAGAGAGGGGGGAGAACAGGGAAACTGATTTTTTCTGAATGTTTTCCTTAAGCTGAGGAAGTCAAAATTATCTTCTTAGTCAAAACAAAGAAGAAAGGAAAAATGTGGCATCTGCATTAATTGGCATTAAGCACTTAAAACAAGAAGCTTCAATAAGTGTGCAAATTTAAATTTTTGAACTTCTCCTTTCTATCCTTCTTCATTGATATTCATAGGGCAGTAACTACTATTTGCAAACAAAGATAAAAACCAGTATTTACTCTTGCTGGAAAATGGAGCTATAATTTATTATAAACACATTCAATTTACCGTGAATCACTTTGTAAAACTTTAACAATATCACCCAAATAAGAGCTAGAGAAACAAGTAGAGGTTTTTTGGTCCAGTCACTAAAGAAAAAGGAAAGCAAAATATAATCAGTTGAGTTTGGATCAAAACAGACATTTTATGGTTTTTTGAAAAATAGGGATTTTTTTTTTTTTAGAATCAAGCTGATCTGTAATGATTTTTGCTTTTGTTTTAGAACCTTTTCTTATTCAGTGAGTCATTATTAAATACTAAAGATAAGTTTATTTAACAAGCATCAAAAGTAAACATTCTAGCATTCCTAATTTTTTTTTTCTTCAGGAAATTCAGGAATAAAAATATTCTTTTTTAAAAAATATAATATCTGTTTTACTCTTTATTCATCTGAATTTAACTGTGAGTGATTCATACTCCCAAGAACTTTCAGTCCCCTAAGAAATGCTGGTTTATACTATTACCCCAAAATTCACACAATTTCAATAAAAAACAGGAGCTACTTCCTATTTGTCTGGAGTTCAAGTCTGCACCTGAAAACTCAGGATATATTTTGAAAATGAGTGTTTATTTGCTTGGCTTGGCCTGAGTTTGCTTAGTTGAGTAAAATCAGGCCAAGTTCCAGTAGATCCTGGAGTGACTTATATGTTTGACTGGAAACTCCTGAATGTCTTGCCGAGGGGTTTCATGCTGAGCGTGAAAATCTCTCAGCAAGTGAGAACGACTCTACCAGTCAGATCTACTGGCTCTGAAAGGTCCCAAGCACAGGACAAGTTCATGCAGAGCTTCTTGTAGTGTAGACAAAATGGAAATTTACCACCTCAAATACCAGGATTTAGAGCTGGGCTATACCCACTAGTGGTGGCCTGGTAAGAAGTCAGCCCTTAAGGCTCCTATTAGAGTGGGAAAAACAAGGCAAGCATGCTGCTGGGAATGCATATCCTCCCCATGCCCCCAGCTCTTGCCACTGCTCCAGACACCTCAGCAGAAGCAGAATTTCCAAGTTGTGGCAGAGGGAAGGCAGGCATAGGTTCATAGCAATGATGGTAGATCCCACTGAGGAGTGTTTAGTTCCTCATTCTGCCTCTAGCAGTGGCCAAGAGAAGCTGGGGAAGCATGTAAATGAGGACAAGCATGCAGTAATGCTGGCTTTGAGCACTCTATGAGCTGCGGTACTTTCTGAGTCAAAACCAGCATCTCTGTGTTCTGCTTCCCTCAATGGGTTCTTCTTCTGTGGATTTATCTAAATCCTTCTGAAGCCATGTAAACTTCTGGCCTCCTCAGATGCTTGTGCTGATGCCATCAAAATATAACTATGCTTTCTGTGAAAAAACAAAACAAAACAAAACAAAACAAAACAACCCTGTTTTTTTTAATCAAACCTGCTATTCCATGCCCCTATTAGTGCTACCCCCCTACTCACCATTCATAGATTTCTCTTCCCTCCTTCCTCAGGCAAAACTTTTCCTACTCAGTATACCAATTTTATGTAATAAATCTTTATCTGAGAACTACTTCATAGCTTTGAGCATCCTATCAACCTTTTCTAGCAATGGTCTACCTTTTCTGAGAGTCAGGGGACAAGAATACATGCAGTCCAAGATATGTCTAACTCACAAACTTGCAAAGAACTTTCAGTCCTTCTCTTAATAATTCCAAGTATCAATTCCAGAGTCAACCCTAGGTGCATCAGTTTACATCTTCCCACATGGAATGGTATCTGCAATTTTTTCATTCAGCCAGAACATAAAGATGCTTTCAAAACTCCCCTGGATTGCTCATTCTGTTTTATAAGGCAAACTCGGAGGTCTGTAAAATGTCATCTCATTTTGTTGACTCCCTTAACCAGACCTGTATGTAGGTCTGGTTAAGCACAGAGAGCACAGAGTTCAGCAGTGATCTCTGTGGCTTTCCACTGCATCAACTAGGAAAGCCAACAAATTAACCTTTTATTTTCTACTTCCAAACTTTCTATTTAGATATGCTAGGACCCTTCCTTTTGTCCCACATCCTTAAAGCCACTTGAAAACTTCCTCAAAATATTTCTGGAAAACCCAGTAGAACATACCAACAGGATTTTTCAGTCCAGTGTGTTGACTGATTGTTGGATGATTCCTTCAAAGAAATCTACAGTTTTTAAGAATAGTTTCCTATGTAACCACAAGGCTTGGGTCCTACTTAGTAAATCATATGTAAGTATGCTCACTGGTTCTGTTCCCTACGATAACAATCATATTTTTATATATGTTCGTTTTTTCTGTTCTTTATTATAGCTACCACCAGTTTCCTAAATGCACTTGTCAGATTTGCTAAGATTTATATATTCTCAACTCCTGCATCAAGTCTCTTTTTGTCAAATTGCATCACTTTCTTTTGATAAACAAGGGGGAAGTTTTAGAAGACTAGATGCCAAAATTAATAGGTGACTCCTTTCACAGGTAATTGCCTACATAACTCTTAATTGAGCACCACATGCTCTCACTGATTTGTTACTATTTCTAATTTTAAAAACTCCAAATTAAACAATTTCTAATTATTGTTAACCATTTTCTTCAAAGATCTCTTTTTTGCCAACAATTAAGTTTATAACAGATGAGATGTCCCATTTAAGAATATTTTAGAGCAAGAATCCACCTAGCCTCCCACAGCAAATATAGCTTCAAACAGTTCATTTTTTTTTTCTGCTTTTATAGTTGGATCATAAAACATTAAAAAGCACCTTAAACTCTTTAGCAAGAAGTGCAATGGGCCACCCCATTAACCAAGTTAGTTTGGAGTTCTGTTACTTCAATAATCTGTATTACTGTCATAAATTAACACAAAAGGGGGGAAAGGCATGTAGAATTTATAGATACATAAGTTATTCATCAAAAATATTTGCTTATTTCTTAATGTCTTATGATGAGTTGGATGCTGGAAATCCTGATTTCACAGTATTTTTAAAAATCACATCAGAGCCATTTACACACAGCCACCACAGAGAGCATGAGGACAGGCCAACCTGCAGTGGAATATCCAGAAAGGATTAATGGAGCAGTGTCTTCTCCTTCCCCTCCTCCTTCCTTGGAGTGAGTACTGACAAGGGCTTTTTGGTAGTGAAGCAAAACTGGTATTTTATCTTCTTTGCCTTCCCCAAAGCATTTGTGAACTCTGAACCACAATCTGACCCCTTTTGTTTTATTTGCATAGTATGACAATTCAGTATAAACATTCCCTGTCTCTAGTAATCTCAGTTTAAGATAGAAAATGGGGTAAAAGTATAGATTAGATACTTCTGAACCTAACTTTGAAGTTGTTGCACTTATGTTAAACATTAGTGAAATAAGAATCCTTTATTTGGAGCAGGATTTGATAAATAAAGCAAAAAGAAATAACAAAAAGTGGATTAAAATAAGTGATGTCTACACATATTTGCTTAGGCAAGTGTGCTTCCCGCCAAAGGCATTTCCCTCCTCATCAAGGTTGTCACAGGATAGAAACCTGGCTACTTGAGCTAGAACGCTGCATTGCCCAATCTGAACGTTCTGGGGAGGGATTCTGAGGTGATCAGAGCCTTCTTGCCATCGAAAGGCCAGGCAGTGACACGAACTGGCATTATGTCTGACAGCCACAGCTCCCGTGTAGCTTAGGCAGAGAAACGGCTCATCACACCTTCCATCAAAAGCAGGGTTACCAAACACCGGTGCTGGAAAAAAAGGTCATCGTCAGCATGTGCAACTTACCTCCCACTCACACACAGAGGGGCAGCTCTTCTGAAACAGGATAACAGCTTGACATTGGACAAAGGTGTTTTCCACTGTGGGTCTAAGACAAACCCAAATTTGGTCATTTATTTTAAAGTCTGAGTTTTGGCTGAAAGTCAGGATCAAGTTAAAATGTTTTAAGCATAAGACCATTCAAGGGAAAATGCTGATCTAGTAATCTACCTACAGAATTGTAAGTTTCTTTTTTTTTTTTTTTTTTTAAGAAAACTCTAGCAGGTTTAGAAACGGTCAAAATTTTTTTTAAACTTTTTTCCACATTTTTTAAAAATTTCAAATATGGAGTTACTTGAAGTATTAAAAATATCTAGATAAAAATATCTAAAATTTAGAAGGTTGGAATTGAAAGCAAGAGTGGTGACCCCATCACAATCTTTCAGCTATTTATATCACTATTCTGATTACCCATTAAATGATATTATTCCTGTTTATAAATGCATTTTTATTTTTTCAATCTCTTCTTAGACAAGAAGAGTGTTTAAAATAGTGGAAATTCACACAGAGCAGGCAAATTAATTCTATTCCCAATTCCAGCTAAAATCTAAGTGTAGAATTGTCCATCATTCTGTGGTATTTTGGGCCACATACTAACAAGCCATACAGAGCAGGGGATGGTTTTGTACTTGGAGCATTTTGACAGGTAGGAAACATACAAACCCTTTCAAAGGAAGCCTGAAGCTAAACTTTTGAGTGATGCACACTGAAATGTGTATTGTTTAGTGTTCACTGCGCTCTGGTATCTAACTTTATTTAAATTCAGGAGCCAAAATGGGACCTCGATGAACTGGGTGGATTGATAGAAGTTAGGTGGGACCTGGTCCTGACCTCAAATTTCTGCATAGAATTTGCGTTGATATGAGGGTTTGCATCAGCAGCACATGTTTTATCAAAGCATCCTATCTGGCTTTCATCCCACTGCTGCTGCCCCTGCTTTTACCATGCTGACCCCTTGTTCACAGCACAATATTGGTTCCCTCTGAAACTGAGATTTGAGTTCAGGATTTTACCGATAACTTTCAAGGTTCTTCAAGCCTTGACCCTTCTGTTCTTGCACAACCTGGTCCATATTTCTGCTTCCTTTCGTAACCTACTTTCTGTTTCTCATTTATCTCCGCTCGCCCATCACTTTTAAAGTTGACTGTGTCAAAATACGGTGCTTTTGCAGAGTTGACCCCAGTGTGGTGGAACTCCATTCCTCTTGATATCTACAGAACTGGGAGATAAATTCCCTCCCTCCACCTCTCCAAGATTTCGACAGCCTGTCTCATAGGGTACAAAGTGTGGTCAGACCATGTGATACAGCTTTCATTTCCCCCAGACCTCCTCCCTCTTCAATTTTTTAAAGTTAAGGTCAGACTATGTAAAAGAATAAGAGCTCACAGCAGAATAATTGGAGTCATCTGAGACTCACACAAAGGTCATGTAGGTTAGTGCTTTTGAGGAATCTGTGATAAGGCAGTACCTGAGAGGGATTTGTGATCCAAGCCAATATTTCTGCTTAGTGTAATTTATGGGAGAATTTTAAACAAATTCAAATAGGGACAAACCCCCTTTTGCTGTGCTTCTTATCATAAAATCTATGAGTGTTGTGTGCAGTATTGGCTCTGCAAAGTTCACGGCCGCTTGTTTCCCTGAAAAATATTCATTGTAGTTGTTACTACGTCTCTGCTACTGAAAGCTTCTTCCCACATAAATAACTTGAAGACACTTCACTTCATTCCTCCTTTAGTATACTGCTTTTTAGAAAAGCATGCTTTGATTTTGAGAGACATATGAATTACCTGAAAAAATTATCATTGCAACACCGTATTGATTTAGCTTAGAAAAATCCTTTGGCTTTTCTCACATAATTTTGTATTTCAGAAAACCTGGAAACAGTTGCACTGCTCACAGGTTTCTTAAACTAAGAAAGGAAAAAATATCCTTTCATATTTTTCCTATGTAGCAACATTTTTGTTTTCATTACTGTTCCAGGATAGTTTTATCTTGATTATTAATTTTATGATTACAAGAATTTATCATACCAGTAAAAAATGTTTCTTTATTAAGGTGTTTCTTCCTCTGAGGAATTGTTCACATCACTGCAGATTCTTGAATGAAGGCTCCAGTGTGGCTAGCACTGAAGGGGGCTGAAGAAGATTTCATAAATAACTCAATTATTTATTTTCGTTAAACAAGACTTAAAAATTTGTAAGAAAAAACCATAAGAATATCTAGAGTGTTCTGCTGCTGCTCTCACCAAAATGCTGTATTCTGTATTTTTGACCAAACTCCATAGAGAGAAGATTTTAATATAGGTCAGGAATAAAATATAAAACTTGTGGGGCTAAATCTCTGTGGACAGGAAGTGGAGACCCTGTTGCGGATGAAGAACTTGACCAGATTAGCTTGGAGGTTCGTGAAA
>VWZN01015309.1:437298-463251 GCA_013396955.1 Regulus satrapa | reverse complement strand
GAGAAAACGATAAAAGTTTCATTACTAAAAGAATATTTATTTTAGTCATCTTGATTATCCTTAGCTGTTATGTCAAACCATTTTTATTCTGTTTATGGAATATAACACCTCTATAAGCCAGATATTCAAGATGTGCCTGAACACAGGGTCTAGATATTTGAAACAAAATTTCTTGCATGAGCCTTTTTTCCTGTTAGCAGTTGACAGCAGAAGAGATTAAAATAGCCTTTACATCAACAAGGTTATTGGAAAAAAAAAAAAAATTAAAACAGATTTAAAAGGCAGACACAGAACACAGGAGTTATGGGTTTAAAAGTTGTTATTTGTTGACACAAACAGTAGCTGATGGAAGAGCATGTGCAAATGTGACTTGAGTATATATGAAAGGAGATTACACTAAGTCTGAAAATTTGACCTTCACTAAATTTGCAATACGTCTTTTTTGTGCCATCCAAACAGTGTTTTACTTGTTACATGGTAACAGCCTAGACTCCTGTGTCTGAGAGTTCAGATATTTCTAGATTTCAGAGCTCTTGATTGAAGGCCAAGTCAATGCTGTGGATCCTTCATCTCCAGTGAATATTTTCCCCTCATTCAGTGAATATTCTGTCCTCGTTACACACAGTGAAATTCCATTAATATCAATACTGGTTTGGTGTGTAGAATACAAAATATAGATCTATACTGGAGTTCAAGAATCACAATTTTGTTTTCTGTATTAAACTTCAGCTTTTTTATTGATTCTTTTTCTGCCTACTCTCATCAAGGATAGATCTAACTTGCTTGCAGACTTCATTATAAAATTAAAAATTGATGAAAAAAAAAATGAAACCTGTAGTGGTTAATATGTCAAACACACAAATATTCCCCATTTCTCTATGTCTTATTTGCTCATTTTGTAAGAAAATAGCAAACTGAAAAATAGCCTCAAAAATGTAAAAATGAAATTTTGTCTTCTTTCTGGGGAACAGAATCCACAAGTTTAAATCATTAAACTATAATTGTACTCTGAACATTGGAAGAATTTACAGTAAAAATATCAAGTTGAGATTAAGTCAATAAAATTAATCACTCGTAACCCTGAAAGAGCAAAAGGGTTGAAAAATGCTACAAAATTGAAAGCTGCCATGAGCAAAGGGACTCAGGGAATTAATTTTAATTTACCAGAGCCAAGTTCAAATACAAGCTGTTCTTTGTTATCCAACCAGAGGTATTATTTTTCATACAGACGCTCACATCTGACCAAGCCATAATCACATACTGTAGAGCTTTCTTTATCTGATTGCAGAAGTTTCCTGTTTTAGCTATATATTAACAATGAACTGCATATGGATGGGATGGTGTCACAGAGTGGATTCTATTCTGCTCACCTAACCACATCTATCAGTAAATTAAGTGCTTTAAAGCTGGGACTTGGATAGTGAGGTTGGCCTTCCATCACTGCTGTCTCTTTCTCTCTCTTACATGGGCCTAACAGACATTTTATATTGTGAATTCTTTGTTTTTCTAGCAGCACAAATAACTGTCCTGCAGTGGTCCAAGAGGAAGTTATGAATTGCAATAACCTTTTCTCTCTCATCTGGGTTTAATGATTGACCATGCTGTCTAAATCAGTACCTCTCCATCCCAGAAGGAATGTACTGCCCACGAGAAACTGTGAACAGCAAATGGAGCCATTTCCCTTCCAAGGACCCACTGATGATGGGAAGAGACTTCTTAATAGAAATTACCTAATAAAAGGTTGAGAAGGACATAGGAAAGGTTTTGTTAAGGACATGTGATCAACCTTCTTAGAAGTAATTTTTAATTTGAATAGACAATGCTTTCACTTTTGGATCCGAAGGGACCTGGTACATCTACTCTGAAAATCAAAATGTGTCTGTGAAATGTGAGACTGTGCACTACAGTTTAATTTTAATTTGGGTGCAGAGATTTAGATTCTTCCTCTAATCTCAAGGAAATTAAAGCAAATTAATGAGATCTCTTTTGCTGCAGTGTAGCCATCTCTATTCAGATATTAGTCATCTGATTTTACAGCTACAAAAGTGGGGACAGCTGTGTTTGAAGACTTGGAAGTAATGGAGAGAATTGCTTAATACATGATGCAAAGTAACACTTCCAAGTGAAATCAACCAAAGTTCAAAGTTTTTTTCAATGAGTGCTTTGAAAAACTACCATCTCAGGAACTATTTATGTTACCAGAAATAGTGAAGTAGGGGCTGCATGAGAAAGTGCATATGCCATTGCCCATTCATAAGCAAAATCAAACATCATAGCCGGTATTTGCAGTGAAACAGTTTCAGTGAGAACACAACCTATGATAGTGCAGCCCCACATGATCAGCCTAATGTGGCATTCTTTCCAGAATATTTGCAAGAATTTGCTGAAACCTTTGTTTATTTACAAGATTTCCGCCAAAGCTAGTTTAAATAGACATTTTTTTTTCAAAAATATTTCCAGAAACATATAGCAGCCATCTGCAGGCAAGTTTATTTCTGCAAAGACATTTATGAATTTACATCCAACATAAATAAAGAGCTGTTAGCCAATTAAGCTGGAAAATGTGCATTTTTCAGACAGAAAATAAACATTTTTTTTCCAGCTAGTTGATGTACAAGTACCACAATTTAAAATGTGAAAACATAACTTTCTGCACCCAATGTTGAGACTGACTTTCTGCTTTAAAAACAGAATGTCTAAGTGTTCTTGATGACATGAATTTTTAAAATTATTTTCCATGTAGAAGATGCTAATCTTCCACATGATTTTAAAGTGATCTTCACTCACAGCTCTATTCTTACCATATATACAAGACCTTAATGAACTGTGCCCTGACACACTTTTTCAGGCTAATTTCTATTTCAAGTCAAAGAGAATTTTGCTTGACTGTCCTTGAAAAACAACTTTAGGATTAAATGTAATTCCTGGAGTTACTTACCTATCACCTAGGGATATAGATGAAAATTTAACTTTATTTTAGGCTGCAATTTCTTACTGGAAAACACTGAAGAGTACTATAGCCTTGTACCAGTCACTCCATTGTAAAGATTATTCTTGCTACCAAGACCCAGTTTTTATCACTTTCCTCAGCTAGTATCATTGGCCTGAAACATTTGCCCCTTATTTCCAACCTCACTGATGATCCCTAAATTTTATACTCTATATACTCAAAGAACATCCAGCTATTCCTTCAGTTATATAAGACAACATAACAATATTTATTTAACCAAAGACCTGATGTCTTTGGAATAGGTTAGGCAGAAACTATTTGACTTTAAAATATCACATGTAGCATCTGTGTAGCTCCTTGTGAATAAACAAATTTTTGTGATAGAAGAGTTGTGAAAAAAGGAATGAGATAGTTACAAGCCATACTATTGTCTAAGGTATATTTAAGGTCTTGGTCCAGCAGCAGATCAGAAGATGACTTTCCATATCTACGTGAAATCCTACTAGAATTATTATTAAGAAACTGCACTAATGCAGTCCTTAAAATTAATCTTAGAGTTACACAGGCCTGGATATTCTTCTGGGATTACAAAATGAGTGACCAATGAGGAACGTGACACAAGGTTGTTGATTTTTCATTCACCTGGACTAAAACTGCATTTCTTATGCACAGGAAAAATGAAGTGATGTAGATATGCATATGTCTAATGATTCTGGATTTTTCTGTAACCCCTCCCTGAAAATGTGACGTGCCCTTCCCCTCCCCTCCTTGGCCCTGGAATCTTATCCTATTGGATGTCTTAGGTGTCTCCCCGCCCCTCTCCCAAGGTTTGAAATTCCCGGGAAACCCTTTTCCCGGGTTCCTTCTCCTCCCGGATTCCAGCCTGGAATAAACATCTACTTATCCCGGAGGGAAAGCAACCCCTTTGGTCTTTATCTTAGGTCGTGAAGGACTCCCCTTTTCCCTTCCACTCACCATAGCTAGCCGGATAATTTGGGGGGGACAAAGGCGAGTTACTTCAAAGTGGCACAAGTATACTGGTCTTGCAAAGAAAACAAAGATAACATAAGTCTTTGGAAAATTATTTTCTTGTAAATAATACCTACAGATTGCTCTTATGCTCTTAGCCATTAAAGCTGAAAAGAATAAAAACATTACCGCTTTTAACATAATTTTGGTGTGGTTCCCTGACTTGCTCATGGAATAAAAATGTTTTTAGGAGTGAGCTAATGGTTTCTGAGCTGTGCTGTCCCACTCCCTAAAATCTCTAACAGCAGTAGCAACTCATCCACATTATTTAAACTGCATAGTATTAACTTTCACACACACTAATATTTATATAATTTTTGGTATGACCTAGTTTTACTTTACATTTTGTTTTAGAGAAAGGAATGGATGTGGGAGGGCAGGTCCATTAGTGTCTGTGGCACAGGATGATCTAAATGCCCACTCTGGCTACACAAGTCCCAATACAGCTGCTGAGTGCCACGATCACCAGGAAGTTAAATAAGAATAAACATCTTTCTATTCTTGCCCTGTATCTTATATATGTACCCTAACTAGCCAAAATCATCCACCATCAGAAGGAGGAGTCTGTGCTAGCTGGAGCTGAATTTACCTGGTACATTTTTTATATTCTTAATGTTTGCATTTTTGTGGTATTCATCACAGCCTCAGCTAAGGGCCAGGACCCCTCTGCTAGATCCTGTACAAGAAGAACATTCCTGTCCAAAAGGACTTAGTAAGCCAAAAACTGGAATGGATACACTTTTTCAGAGAGGGGAACAGAAACACTAAAACAAGTAAGAAGCTATTTGTTCACTACACAGAGAATAAAACCAGCAAATCTATTTCGTGTTGTCTAACTTCTGCTCTCCATTCCCTCTAGGTACTGAGAAGGATGCAAATAACCCTGATCTTGCAAGTGATAGGTGCTGTAGACTGAATTTGCACCCCTTGCCTGTGGTTAAGAAGAGACAGATCTCTGCATCATGGAAACCATAAGCTGTGTATGTTTACGGCAATGCAATAATAGGTGGAATCCAAACCCCTGTTCTAAAAGCCCATGAGCCTCCCTTGAGCACACAAAGACTTCCTGTGAGAAAATCTCTCATAGAGACAACAGAGAATGTTCAGGCAGTAGGACACAGAGTCCCACCACCCCAGAGATCTGCAAATAAAGATGATGGAGGCATCATTCCAGCCCAGAAATTGAAACAACTGTGTCCTACATGTGAGTTATGGTAGTACATCACAACCTTCGCTCTCCATTTTCTTCAAAGAAGAGTTTACCTCATGTCTGTGCAAGCATTGAACTCACACACACACACACACACACACACAGAGCTTTTCTTTTCCTTTAAATTACATTCCTTATGATAGGCAAGGTGGCTTTTAACACGTAGGGGAGCTCAGAAGCACAACAATGCACAGAAAAATCAGTTCCTAGATGCACAACAGCCACAAAGGTCTTGAGATATCTAAATCTTCACTGTAAACCATAGTAAAGTCAAGCTAATAGTCTCCTGATGGTCCAATATTCCTCATAATTGATTTTCTATAGAGATTGCAGTAAAAGGTTTCCTAAAGTCAGCTAGTCCAAGAGTCCTCAGTAAAAAGGACTGAAGACTCCATGGATTACTTCCTTGCTAAATAAGATATAAAGGACTACTGCCATGTGAATATATGCAAAGTAAGACAAAACACTACATATCTTGAAGAGAGGGGTTTGTTGTTTTTTTTTTAATTTGGAAAGTTGTCTGTGCACAAAAGAAAAAAAGGCAAGAAAAGGATACATAAAAGAAAAACTAAAAGAAGTAGCAAAAGTAGAAAAAAGTTTTAAAAGTAGAAGTAATAGAAGATAGAGAAATGGGAAAAAAATGAAAAGGAGAAAAGAAGTGAATAGAAAAAAGCAAAGAAATGAACCTATATTTAAGCTTTACATTTTGCATTCCTTAAGAATTCTGCTTATTTAAGCCAGACTTTGGAAACCCTGCTGTAGTTTCAGACTGTAGAGCAACAATTTGTAATGCTAAAGATATTTCCTTTTGGACTAATGATCCAGAATCTCTTTTTTTTTTTTTTTTTCCCTTGATTTAAGAATATTTTAATTGGAAAGATTTTTTTTTTTAAGTTCACTTAAGCAAGCAGTTTTCTTCTAAAACATCTAGATTTCTGTTAGCACTGTTAACTGCTTCATCTTCCTTCCAATGCACATACACGTCATGTCTGGAGCAAAGCTAAATAAGAACCACATGTTCCATATAAACATTTAGATGCTTTGCATATAGATGGTGCTTAGCTGGAACAACTATAAAGGAATAAACCAAAAGGAAACAGTAGGTGAAAGACTCAGCATTTCAGTAAGAGAGCAGGAACATAAGCAATTAATCATTAATATGGAAAAAGAAGCGGAAGGCAATAGGAGGAGGAAAGTAGTTACTACAGAAAAGGTTTGGTTAAGCTTACAGTTGAGGTGAGCCTCACCCAACCACAGTTTGAGTCTTGTCTAAAATACACATCCAGCGCTACACTCTGCCTTGATGGAACCAGTGTCAAATCCTAAACATTCATTTTCCATAGATATAAGCATGAAGAGAATTTGTCCTTTCATCACTCCATAAATGCGCTGGATTTATTGTTTACATTTCAAGTGTACAGAATCAAAGACAACAATATAGTTAAGGATTAATTGCATCTGGTAAAATGCAGAATAACTCTACTAAAATAAACTCCGATACTTTACTCTGAGTAAACTTCAATGGAGTTGCATAGATTAATCACAGTGTAATGCAGATCAAAAGCTAATTCAGTCAAAAGAAGTATCAGAGTGAGTAGTGCCAGACTTGTCAAGCCTCATACTTCACGCACGAGACATTCCTCTGGCTCCATCTTGACATTCCATCTTGCTCTCTTCCGTGTGCTGTTTCTGTCTCAGGTGACCACACAAAAGCTCCTCAGCTTCCCTCCAGCTCTGGGATCCAACATCGGATACATGGGTTCAGATTGCCGACAAGTCCAGATGGGGTCCTGGTGAGTAGGGAGGGATGCTGGAGCATCCTCCACAGCTGGGAATGGTTGGTCCAGAGGAAATCCCACCCTCCCAGACCCACAAATAGGCAGCAGTTCCCCAGCTGCAGCCTAACTCCACTCTTTCCCCACATGGCCCAAGCCCCACGTTCCCTCTAAAAGCAGAGAATTCCTGTAAAAGCAAAACTGAGCTCTTAAGCACAATGATGAAATTATTTAAAGGAATTTACTTCAATGATTATCATTATGATGAAGAGTTTTCTTAACAGAACCATAGGTTGATAGGTAAGGTGTACCATTGTAAGAAATTCTGCATTTTCTTAATGTTTTGTGGGACATAATAGTTCATAACTATTCCATCTTTCCTTATGATCACCATAGTGATGCACTATCAATTCAGTGGATAGTCTTGTGGAATATATTTTTCCTCCTAATAAGTAAAGAAAAGAAAACTAAATACTGTACACTTCTAAAGAATGCTAAGTGTGTATTATTTTTATTTTCTAGACTTGCAGCCACATCCAGGCCAAAAAATAAGATGCAAATGAGAACCAAAAATTTCTGAGAAGGGCAATCCCTGTACATTACAGAAACATATATAGCATTCTTCAGTTCTTATGATGCATTTAAAAAGATTGCTGCTGTCTGAAATTTTTCCAAGATCTACCTGATTAGTGGATATTCCATTGTTCACTATTAACATTATTATTAATACTCACCAAAATATTCCTGTATAGCTAAACCAAATCATCTAATAATGGTGGTATCTTGTCCTACTTTTGATTTTGATTTGCAGAGATAGTCTTGATGCTTTGAGATGATTTCCTACAACTGGAAAAAAAAAACACCGCAAAAAAACCCCCAAAAACAAAACCAAAAAAAGACTCAGAGTTTCAAGATTTTACTTGTTCCAGGCTACAAAAAGGTGAATATCCAGACTCTGTCCCCATTTTGCCAGGCCTGGGGCTGAGAGATGGGGTAGGGGGTCAAAACGCTGTGAACTTCAGTGACTCTTTTATCTCCATCTTTCATCCATTATGTTCATTACTCAAGTGAAATTGTCTTTTAAGGATAATTAGGAAGCAGTTTTGTTTAAAGCAGCCCTGTGGCTGTCCTAAAACTAATGGTTAGAAAAAGAATGATAGAAAATAACATTTTTTTTCTGACATGGAAGCAGACATGACTTAATGAAAAATATACAGAATTAAAACCAGAGAAAGCTGAAGATTTCCTAACTCTTCCCCTATTCCTCATTCAGATGCAGAAGGACTTCAGAGCTTCATTCAAACTAAATCTCTAATGGGATACCAGATAAGGGTCCTTGGACAACAAATTAGGCGGTAAAAGTCACTGAAATTCAGCAGAGATCAACTTTTCAGTTCACTGTCAATAATACAAAATAGATTGAAAAAAATCTTTTGAATCTCCGTGATAATGAGTCTTTCTTGAATCTTCCTAAAACAAAGAAACAAACAAAAACAACTTTTGAGGAAGAAATAGCTTGTTCAACTTTTCTCATTTCAGGGTTCTTCCCACTCTTGAAACTAAGTAAAAGGCTTCAAGAGGATGAAAAGATACATGTCAGGCAGTCTGCATCTCACTGATGCTAACCTAATCTATCAACAGCCTGGGAAATATGTGTCTTGACAAAGGGAAGCAGATGTGCTCTTAATCCTTCTAAAGCAAACTATGGGATAGGTATCCTCAATCATCCAGAATGGTTTTCCTGGTGCCCTTATGTCTCTTGGTAAAGGCTGAACAGAGTAATTTGTCATGGAATCAGACCTTCATTTGGGATTTGTGTACTTTTTAGTCCTTTGATCATATGTCTCATATTTTACCTTAACTGAACCTTCATGGAGTTTTGAAGATAATCAGTGCTTTCCATTTTTCATCAGAGAGAGCTACTGGCATGAGCAATCATCCCTCTCTGCAAGCACTTCTCTTAAAATTAGGAAGCCACTTGCCCAGCCTGCTGACAGGCAAATAGGTTACAGTAGGTGCCAGATTCTAGCGTTTTTTTCAAAGAGCAGTTGTTAAATCTTTGCTACTTCATGTTGTTTGGAAGCTTGATTAATCTTTCACTGATGAGATCCAACAGAGGTGAGAAAACACCTTCAATGGCAAAATGGGAGTACTATTTATTACACCGTGTTCATGACCAAGATACCATGGCTTGTGTAACACAGTGTGCAGAGAGCACTGAGCTCCAGCACTGTGTATATGACAGACTAAGGCATATCAGCCCATTTTTGAGACAGGAAAGCTGCCTTTACCAGTTTTCAGTGAAAATAGTTTCCTGCTTCATGAGCATGTAAAGGAGAGAAAGCAATATCCTTTGTTGATGAAGCCAGATGTCCAACTCAAAAGTCGGAAAACACCAAAAAAGAATATGCCTTGTATTCAAACGCTGTATGCACAATGAACCCAACTCCTTTGGCTTTTGTAGGAAAGAGTGGAGAGCAGATCAATACAGTCATCAGTGAACAGCATCAAGAAGAGAGTATGAGCTAGGGTCAAATCAACAGTCCTAACTCTTCTATCAGCAATTTTCTCTGAGACTTGAGTGCCCTTGAACATTTTCCGTCCCACAGATTAATCAGAAAAAGAAGAGAAATACAGAGAGTATTCTTCACTGCAGCAAACCCAAACTGACTTTTAGCTACTGCTCCAAACACCATCAGTGCCAGGACAGTCACTCAGAATTTTGAAAGTCAGTAAGTGGTTCATTTCCTCTGTACACACAGTGCCTTTGGCAAAACCTTGTGTGCAGTGCACTATAGCAACCCTCTTACCTTGACTGAGAAATTTGGTTCGAACCTAACCTCCTTTACAAGATACTTACAATTTGGTGTATTGGATTGATCACAAGACAAGGCATTGGGCACCATCACACAAAAGACCATGAATCTTTTGCATAAAGGAAAACCAGAACAAAGGGCAAGTGATTATTTATTAATACCACATAGTGAGGCAGACAGAGCTGTGGCTGAAATACAGGTCTCTTGCCAACCAAATCCATGTGAAGATGGTGAGGATGCAGTTTCTACAATCATATTACTTAACTTTTTCATGTCTCATTCTCACCCAAAGTAAACAACATGCCATAAGATATTTTAATCTTCTATTTTTCGTTGACATAATTGGTGTGCCTAGCATTGATAGCACACTTTGAAAATATAAGTTACTCTGTTAGAAAACAGAAAAAAAAATTAATGGTTAACTTCTTGGTTATATACAGAAGGAACTAAAACATGGAGTTATACTGCTACAGGCATTTTCCACAGAGGCAGGACCACAGGAGCCTCCCAAAGGCCAGACTAGCTCAGGATAGACAAGACAAATGAGCTCCTTCTGTGGCACTTTGCAACTCTGGAACTGGACCCTAGTGAACTAGCAGAGATGTTTTGATTTGAGAAATCATTACCATGATTTGACAAGCCTTTTTATGCAGCTAAATTGTTCATTGACAAAAGGCAGTATTTATTGTGCTAACTAGAGGAAACGGGTGTTTTGTATAAAACTGACCTGTGATACAGGAGTCCTGGATTCAGCTGCCATCTCTACCACGTTTTCCTGTAGTACCTTGAGCTAGTCAATTGCTCGTTCCATTTCTCAGCTCCCCCTGTATAGCAATCTCACCAGCAAAGCTTCTGGGATTGACAAAGAAATTGGTGTAAAAATTCTACAGTAAATATTGTAGATTGTATATGGCTATCAGAGCATAAGTGATACAAAATCTATGGCTCCATATCTACTAGACAGAAAGTGTATGCAAGTCTTCTTCCATTTTGCAAAGTCAAAAATTTCATCTGGTTCTATTTAACATTTTCTTAAGCATCCAATTTTTTTTGTTTCCCTTAGCTGCCAATGTTTTGTGATTAGAAAACATTTTGTTCTCAAAGTCTTGCCATGCTTTCATTGCCATGTTTTTATGAACTAAGTGACAGAGGAGATAAATGAAAGCTCAGCTGCCCATGGTTGGAACAAAAAGAAAAAAGCAGTTAAAAACTTAACAGTGGGGTGTAAAAACCAGAAAGACAGATTATTATCTAGTGGTTACTTCCATGATGAGGTTTTGAAGAATGAATGTTTAAGGAAAAAAATTTAAATACTATGTTTTCCCTAAATTGTTTAATTTGTCTCATTAAATAAAAACACTCCCTTTCCCCCATCACCTTTAAATTCCACAATTGACCCTCTAAATCAATCACATAGGCACAGAAAATGTCAAGGAATATAACCTGGTACTGTAGGTATAAGCCATGATGAATATGAAGGCTGCAGTAAAGGTTCAAAATTATTTAGTAGTCATAAAACCAAAATCTACATTGTACCTTGTTTACTGAATTGCCAAATAACCAAAATACAGCCTGTTTTACCTAAACAAAATTTCTGTGTAGCCATATATTAAATATACTCTGACTTTCAAATTACCTCCTCACTGTATTTCACAATTCCGTGCTGGTGTTTGGACTGGATTTTAGTGTTGTGCTCACCCCACCTAGCTGCAAGTTGCAGGAAGGCCAGCTAGAGGAAGACAAAACTAGCCGTATGGAAAGGAGTGCAAATCTAATTTAACTAAAAGACAGAACGTTATTTTTTACAGAAATAAAACTTACAGCATTCTGAGTTGTGCTTTCTCAGTACTGGTTAATAACTCACTGAGAGTACATACTACTGTGTGTTACTACCACAGTTGCAGCACTTCTGCACTTTACAGAAAATCTGTGTCACAAAAGCATTCTTAAAGGTGCACAGTGGCACACTGAGAAGTTTAGAAATGTAGACACTAAAATTCTTTATGAAACAAGTAATTTCTTTCGTTTGCATGCACTATGTTTCAAACTTCTATCAGTTTGAAATGCTACCTTCCCCTATGGAGAAACAAACCAAAACCAGATCAACAACTGGATTATCTCAATTCTCATCTGCTTACACAGCAGCACTCCATGTCCTCTGTCTGTCTCCTTGAGAACCACACAGTCCTTGCCCCACACATGGGGGGAAGGTTCCTCCACTCATTTTACAGAATCACAGACCACAGAATATTCTGAGTTGGAAGGGACCCACTAGGACCATCAAAGTCCGACTGCCAGTCGAGTAAGTTTTAGTAAGACTTTTATTTCCAGACAATGCTCCTTGCTAAGAAAGAATTTATCAGAGCTGCCCTTTCCTTTCCCTTGTCCCATTTTTTCTCACTGCCACACAAAGGGAATGAGTTAACACAGAGAGGAGAAGGGAAGAGATAGCTCAGCAGAAGACTTGAGAATGAGCATGGCTAGAACACCTGCAGGAATAGGACTTCAAAGGCAAAAGGGGCTCAGGAGTAATGGGCATGCTGGCAGGAAGCCAGGGTATAAAACAACTGTGTTTGTACAAACTAGTTATATATTTACTTCTGCCTAGTAAAAGGTTATAAGAGTTTCCTGTATTTTTCTAGCACATTATTGGTCATTTGGAGATGGCATCAAGAAGAAATCATTCACAGTGAAACAAAATATTTTGGGGGAGGGAGTAGGTAAGTGGAGAGGGATGGAATTTCAGTTAATAAACTGTAAATACATAGTTTCAAATAAAAATTCATCAAATAACAATTGATAATAAAAGCTTTTTTGTTCTTAAAAGCTTTCTTTTGTGAAATAAGAGGCAACTTAATGAGTTGCTGTGGTTAGAAATCACCGAAGTTTCTTTAAACCTTTTCCTGTACATTAAAGAGAGGCCCAAATTTAAGATGTTAAACAGCAGTTAAACAGACCTATTATTGCACTGCATTTTCAAGAAAACAACTAATAAAGAGGGAAGCTCCATTTAGGGGATCCATTCATAAGCCCCATAGCCAAAAAAGAGCTTGCTGATAGTGAGAAAAAGCAGAAACAAACTGTAGAAATCACATCTCCAGAAATTCCCTTAAATGTGATAATGGGTGTAGGCTGGTGGTCTGCACAAGTGAGAGAGAGCAGAGAAGCAGGAAATCAGGGACAAAGATAAGACTATAAACCAGCAAACTGCAATGAGTTCCACATAGAGCCTAGAGACTAAGTAAAATGGCTACTGCTTGTTACTTTTGGGAAATTTTCACCAACAAGGAGACTAAAGAACTAATAGTTTTATTAATCATTAATTTTTTTTTTCTAAAATCTGCTAGCAGTTTGTTATTAATGGTAGTTGCAATACTAGTGCCACATTGGCTTACTTACACATGCTGTGCCATGAAATTCAGCTGAGTGCCTCCAGCCTGTCTCAGGAGTGAATTTGTACTGTTGTTAACAAGCAGGGGTCTGTAACTGCCTCATTTCCTCTCACGTGTGAAGATCTCATAAAAGCCTACTCTCTCAACACTGGTGATTTCTGCTTCAAACCAGCCCGGAAAATTCCTTCTCCTACAAGCCCTGTGCTGCATGAATCAAGAGTGCATTCTTTACTTTCTTGTTTAAATGTGGATTTCAGAAGCTTCGCAGAAAAATAGAACTCAACAAGAACTACATCTTTTATCATTAATAACTATATCAGTTCCTCATCCTATTCTCTCACTATTGCTGTTTCCATAATACAAGGAATCACATAGAGTCAACTCTGATTGCAAATTCTTTGGGATAGTGTTCTCATTTTTGTTAAATAGCTGCCCTGTTTTAGGAAAGGATATTACAAATTAAAATCATCATGAACTTAACGAAGTACACACCCAATCCTCTGTGTCAAAGGTGCTGTCCTTCCCTGGGATGTTATGCAGATTCCCACAACTTGATCAAATTGGTCAGCAGTGAGATCTGATAAGGTCAAATAATAGTTTGTAGTTTCTTTGAAAGATATAATAAAATCTCAGCTGGTGGAAATTCTCCTCCTGGTCCACGTTTCCACCAAGTGAAACAACATTTTAAAAACAAACAATTTAAAGGGACCATATGGCATATTTTTTTTAAAAAAATAATGTCTAGGGCATCAAAAGCACAAAGCAATTTTTATTTTGACTGCCAAATAAAGTTTTAAAATTTCTTTTTGGCTTTGCATACAAAGGAACCATTGTGAGGCTTTTAGTGGCACTTTTTCTGTTTCCCCTTCATCTTAGAAAACTAGCATTAATCCTTAAAAGTCTTTTAAAAATAACATAAACAGAGAATTTGTGTGCCAGTATTTCAGCTCTATCAACATGAAACATTTGGAATTCCTTCTGCCCTCAGACTGTAAGTCATCTCTGGTGGGAGCCAATGAACAGATCCTTTTGCTTGTTTTGCCCTGGCTCCCAATATCTCAGCTAACCTAGAACCTTTCTAACCCATTCCTTTGGACAGAAAGTTGCAGGTAGGCTCGTTAAGGAAAATGAGATCTGAATTTCTTCTGATGTTGCAAGTGCATTGTTGAGGGCCCATCTCACATAGAAAAGTTCCATCTTACCTTAAACTAGTCATTCTCTCCTAATTTACAAGTAATAAATTTTCCGTTGCCTTGCTATATTTGGGTCTCTTCTTAAATTTTCTGATTTCAGGTTGTGTCAGGAAGAAGCTGACTGTGCTGATTTATTTGACTGGAAATTCAAGATACTGCTTTTTATAAGGATTCTATTCTCAAAATCTTACAGCAAAGTCTGTGTGCCAAAAACAAACAAAAACAAACAAAGAAACAAAAAACAAACAAACAAAAAAAAAGAAAAAAAAAAACCCCACATCTCAATTTTGCCAAACAATAGATTTCATGAAATATGTTATTTTTTCACAAACTACCACACTTTTAAAAAATTTATTTAGTATTACTCGTTGTAATGTGGGGAAAAGAAAAAAAAAGTTAAATTAAATTATCATTTCCCTATTGAGGGAATCTTTTAAGTACCACTTATGCCTCTCTCTACAGTAAATGGGATCTTCCTGAATAGCTAAACTTATATCTAACATCATCTAGTAGCAGAGAGGATTTGCACTCCTATAGCTCATGTCTGCATATTTCCTATGTATGAATACATGATCTGGCACTACGTGGTGTAATGAAGTCAAGTGATTGACATTGTCATAAGATAGGTTGTCCTTTTAATTACCTCTCTTACTGGGCTCCCAGAGCATCAGGAATGTAAGAAGCTTAACAAACACTGAAATGTCTACCAATAGGAATAAGTCCCAAGACAAGTCCAGGTCAATGTCTAAAGTGTACTGAAAGCTAGGACACTTACTTAACTGAAGCAGCTGAACTAAAACAAGTATTTCTGTCACCAGCAGCCTCCCACAAAATGCATAAAACTCTGGTAAAATATTGAGGTCGATCTCACCTCTAAATTTATCAACATGTTTAGAAATTCTCTTCTATACCACAGAGGAAAGAGCAGTAATCTCATCTCCGCTGAGAACAATTTCTTTGGAAGGAAACTTCTAGAAGTTCATACAAACTACAGATTCTAATGCAGTTACCACTTTGGGAGCTCTGTGCTTAGTCATCTTTCTCTCAAATCCAGATCCAAAATATTTTCAGTGAAAGACACAATGGTTGATCTAGACCAAATGGAACTTACACATAAGGTTGCTTTCCCAGAAACTCTGGTTCTTCATATTTGTTTTGGGGTTGAGTTAAATTTCTTCTTTGTATCTCATAGAGTGCTGTGTTTTGGATTTAGTGTGAGAATAATTTTGGTAACACACTAATATTTTTATTGTTGCTAAGTAGTGAAAACATTAGTGTGTCACCAAGTTAATCCCTAAGTCAAGGCCTTCTCAGTTTCCCATGCCCTGTCAGAGTGCAGCTGCACAAAAAGGTGGGAAGGGGCACGTCCAGGACAGCTGACCTGAACTGCCTAAAGGGATATTCCATACCACATAACATCATGCACAGTATATGAACTTCAGGGAGTCAGCAAGGAGCTGCAGGTCACTGCACAGGGATAGGCAGCAATTGCATTGTGTATCACTTGTTTTTCCTGGGGTTTATTCATAAATAAACCAGCTACTGAATGTTTCCTGGGGTGCATTCATTCTCAGCTTCATTCATAGTCTCAAAGCACAGTACCATTATCAAGATGGCCTGAAGAGCATTCAGAGGCAAATCAAGCAGGTTATATGAGCATCTACAGAGATTTGTATTTTGACTTTAAAATCAAAAGCATCAAATGGGTCTTTTCTCACAAAGAAAGGTCATCTCTGCTTTGAAACATATTGTGGGCTTTATATCTCATGTGTACAGTAATTAGTTGGAATATAATAACACATTAATTACTTCCCGAATCATTCCATACTCTGATTTACTGCTGTCAGATACAATGAGCCTTACCCTTTCTAGTAAGAACTCACTTTTTTTTTCCAGTTAAAAGTTACTATATTTTGTACTTTACTGTATTTGTGTTTGTAAAATTTCTGCTTTTACATAGATGCTAATAAAAAAGAAGTTAGGATTTTTTGTTTCATCCTTTGCATTTTTTAAATTGAGAGAAAATACATATTCCTTAACAAAAACTCTGGTTTGGGGTAAATGGTATACAAATTTATCATTGTTTATAATTTACCATGCAGTTAACAATTAAGTCATCTTTCAAATATATCTTCAGTTATTGTCCTAATGGTTTCTTATATTAATCCTTTTCCATTAGTAAAAAGGGAGTAATTGCTGTCTGGCATGTTTCAGTCTGATTTTTGCTCCCTATAAATGTGTTACAGTTCTTCCGCTGGCAGTCGCAGAAACTCTCTATAAAAGCAGCATTTACTGCAGTTTCTTTCAGAGCCAAGGAATACATATGAAGCTTGACATTCTGGAGTATCTGTTTTCAAGCATTGAGTTATTAGAATTATTGCTCTTACTATTTTGCACTGTCTTAAAAGTGCAGCTTATGGCAATTTCTATGTGTTCACTATAAAGGAAAAAAATGGCATTGCTTAAAAATGAATGTTGAAATGGACAAAAAGTCTTCACACAGTCACTGTCGGTCTCTAGGATGTCTACATTTTTGGTTGCTGGTAAACAGAATTAAGAGAAATAAAACTAGACTCAAAATTCCTGGAGGCCCTTCTCATCTTAATTATGCACCAACTGAAACTACAGAAAACCTGATTTTTATAAACAAGTACTTTCATTAACTCCTGAGGGATGTGCATCAATTTTCTCCTATACCACATTACCCTTTAAACAGTTAACATCTAGACAATAAAAAATCCTATTTTTGCATTCTGATTTTCTGCTGCAAATAAAGACCAGCCTTCTAATCACAAAACTTTTTGAATCACAATTAAGATAAATATGGAACTCAAGTTCTTACAAAAAGACAAAATTAATTTGTCTCAACATTTCTCTTTTACAGGAGTCAGGATCAAGCCTTCGAGGCACTCATGCCCTTCCCAGACACACCTAACAAGTGGAAATTGTGAAAAACACAACTGTGGAAGAAAGCTAACAAAGAAAAACAGCTTTCTTGTTAACTAAAAATTAAAATTGCATGTAGAAAAACTAAATATTCATTAACAAAAGTAAATTGAAAAACCTGCATATACACAAATTCTTGGATTATATTTTTCCTACATTTCTGACCAAAGATAAATGGTTTAAGATTATAAACAGTAGCATAAACAGGAGGAGGAAACAAAGGAACTGAAACCTACTTTTAGCAAGACTAAGCAAAAAAGTCATTTGTATGATCAGAACAAAAATGCATGTACATATGTATTTGGAGGTCTTGCAATTTAACAGTAGGAGAAAATGCATCTGAAAAATAAAATTAGTCTTCTTTATATTTTAGGGGCGCAATGCCACTTATTTGTTCATTATAAGAACCCTAATAAAGTAGTCTGATCAGCCACAAAGGCTTTGGTGAAACTGCCCCCAAGACACTGTAGGTAACAGACCCACTTTTCTTACATCTCCTTCAGTCATTCATTACAGTCTGTGCCATCACTGAATCCATTGAAATCCTCAGCAGAAGCACAGCAACACATCTCCAGAGGTTGGCTACCTTCACATTTGACAAGGTCAAGCATCAAAACTTTCTCAGAGCCACTGCAGAGCATTCAATGTCAGACGTGACGTCAGATGTCTTTGTAATGTTTACAGAGCTGAACTTGTGGCATTACAGGAACATGAAGTACCATGCATCACTTCCAGCTCCACAGCAGTTGAAGAGTTTATGAAGAACCACTTCAGAGCTTAGATACTGCCATTTCTTGGAACATACAGTGAACATGAGGTCATGCAATATTCTGGAACAATATGATTGAGGCTACTCCTTTAGCAAATAAAGTTCTGGCACTGTTTTCTTCTCTCCCTTCAGCTCTAATGTCCTGCACAGATGTTTACTAGTTAAGTAGTATTGCTTATTTCTCTACATCAGGAACTCTTTTCTTCTGTCTTGGCATTAGAGGTACAACCCCTGTCCATGACAACCCAGCTATACATCAGCCATGCTTCTACAGAACTGTTGCAACTTACACCTCCAAAGGACAAGTAAAGTGAGTGGATTTACATTTACTTACAAGTAAAGTGAGTGAAAAATTACCCAAGGCCCCTTCACTGGGAAGGAAGCAGTGAAAGAAGCAGTTTCCCAAATGACCAGCTGGTTTTTTTCCTCCTCTAAAGCAAACTTCTCAGACTTTTAATTTACCTGTGCAAATGGTCCAATAAGTGCTTTATTTTGTTTACACTGAGCTATAACACCAACACAGAGATAAATAATACAGACTGGCCCTAGATAATAATGGATCTGCCATTTCCAGTGCTGGTCAGACATATGGGGGTCACAGCAGCTGTGCCACAATTCTCCTCACCTCTGTTATAAAACACACAACTGGTTCATGTCAATGGAGGAGATAAGTTAGGACACAAAGTATAGAATTACAAGGGTAAATATTTATTCATGCACATGAGGTGTACCAGTCAACATGGGGCACCATGAATGTGGCTTTACACAGGTTCATTTAGCCTTCATACATTCAGGTACAACACAATTAGACTAATCACTAACACTCATGCTACTGATTAGCAGTCTCAGTGAAACTTTGCAAAGCAGCTATATTTTTGCAGGATTCTTGTTGCTTGTCAGCTGATCCAGATGTCCCTGGAGCCAGTCTTGCCAGTTATCTATGATATGACACTGAGAGGGTTCCAAAGACATGTCAGAGAGGATGGAATGCTAGTGGTTATCTTGGCTGTCCAGACATGTCCTTTATCCTTCATAGACAGCTCTAAGCTTCCAAGAAGCAAAGGCATTTACTTCTAGGGCCAGGCAATGCTTTAGTGTGTTGTACTGAAGCATGAACAATAACACAACATCCAGTAAAATGCCACCATTCCATTGCATTATAGTATGCAATGTATACATGAACGAACATATCTTTTAACTAAATTTCACACTCGAAAGATTGACATACAATTGTTAGGGAAGGGAATTTTTATAACAATTCCCCGATGTGCTGCAGCTGCAGACAGCCAGTGGAAAGGCACTTGGTGGGCTCGTCGCTGTCCCTCTTGCAGAGGGATCCTCTTCCCTTGCTCCCCGTGTGTCACGCCTTTGTCCAGTTAGACTGTCCTGCTGAAGCAGCCCACGCCTTTACTCGAGCCCATCACACCCCAGGGAGGACCTATTTCCACCTCGCAGACTACGAGTCCCGTGCCCTGACGGCAGATCGCGGGGCCCTGCACAGCCTCTGAATTTAAAACGGGCCGCGGGTGTCGGACAGAGGCGGCGGGCGAAGGGCAGGCCCTGCCCTTGCCCTCGGGCCGCCTCAGGCCGGAGCCGCCTTTGTTCCCGGCGCGGCCGCGTTTCCAGAGCCGCTTCACCAGCCACTTCCCAGAAGATGGCAGCAGACGATAAAATAACCCTGAATTCTGGTCCTAGCTATAGCCCGCAAAAACATGTTCTCCCGAAAGCCTTTTAGGGCAAGGCTTCGATTCACTGCAGCAAGCGATGGGCTACAAACCGCTAGCGCTCGACTCGCGTAGTTTTTAAACCGCCGGGTTTATAGCAGCAGGTAGGGAACAATTTGCTCTTTAAAGAATATTCAAGTGTGACAACAAAAGCTGGAGTCGCGCTAAGGGAGCAGGAGCCAGGAACACGGGCTGACAATCTCCAGGGTGAAGGGCTTTGAAATCACCGGATTGGTGAAGGGTGGTGGGAGGGACTTTTAAAATGTTATCCAGTTCCAACCCCTCCACCGTGGTCAGGGACACGTTCCACTAGAACACGCTGCTCAAAGCCCCATCCACCCTGGCCTTGAGCATCTGCTGGTGTGGGACCTGGCAGCAATCAGCCCCATCTTCACAGAAGGGCCAACAAGAAACACAATAAATCTCTCTCAACAGGTAAACGATTGGACGTGCTGTAAAGTCCTCGTGGTTACATCTGCAGCATCCTACCAGGCGCTGATGCTCGATATTTTGTGGGTAAAGGAGGAGCAGCATGTGGCTCCATGGGAAAGCGACCATACCACATTCTCACCTTCTGATTCACACCCCAGTAGGGTAGGTCTGGCTGGATTTGCAGTGCACACAGCATATTTTTCACAGCAGTTCAAGTCATCATGGAATCACAGAATCATACAATGGCCTGAGTTGGAAGGGACCTCAGAGATCATCTATTTCCAACCCCACCACCATGGGCAGGTTGCTCAGAACCACATCCAAACGGGCCTTGAACTGCCCCTGGATGGGGCATCCACACATTCAGTGGGCAACCTGTTCCAGTCCCTCACCATCCTCGCAGTAAAGAGTTTTTTCCTAATATCTAATATAACCCTGCTGTCTTTCAGTAGGCATGCCTCCCTGTCCTGTCTATGTATTGGCATGCTCTCATGAAAAAGTCCCTTTCCATCTCTCTTGTAGGCTCCCTTCAGCTACTGCAAAGCTGCAATAAGGTCATCCCAAAGCCTTTTCTTCTCCAGGCTGAAATAAACCCTTTTGCCAGGGTGTTAGTGAGGTCTTTGGAAGTACCAAGTACTTCTCCCAGCTCTGTTGTGCCTGCAGAATTCTTCATTTGAGGTGGCAAAAGACTTTCCTAAAAGTACTAAACTTAAGTCTAGGAAATCCTTTGTTCTTACCAGTACTTATGGGATTACCTGACCTGACATGCTAGCTCTTTTTTCCCCATACATAATACTCAAGACATGAGTCCCAGTGTGGTACAATGATTTAGAAGTAATACTTATTAAGTTATGACATCTTTAATGTATTTTGAGACTTGCTGAAATATGAAAAAAAAAACCCCAATTATTTTCCATTTTAGTACCAAAATATAGTTAAATAGTTAAAGATTTGGGCAGCTGTAGCTTCTTCAGATTTTGTAATTGTTGCCCGAAGCACTTCTTCTCAGATACTGCCAGAAATTCTGGAATGTCTAAAAATAGACCGGGAATGCTGATCTGTTGGGTGAAACAGTCTGGACAAATTTGAAGAAAAACTGATATACTCACTGATGTCCACTGTGCTGAAATGTGGACATCCTATTAAATTATTAATTTCTTTCATGTTTTAAAATGGAGCTTCATTAACTTGACGATATAAAATAGCAGAATAGTAGGAAAATAACTCACTGTTATACCTTCATCCGCAATAGGCTGAAGAGGTTCTTATTCTGAACCTTCATGTAACATGTGACCAATTATAAAGAAGTATGTACTATAATAGTTCTACATATATCGCATACAAATAGCTGATTTTTGCTAGAAATTAATCTTTGTTGGTACCTCAAACATCAAGTGCCAATTTGAAGTTTCAGGGTCACTTAACTAATTAGCTGTATTAGTTACAATCTTACTTAAATTACCTTCCTTGATATATTATACCTGCAGAATAAATTATTAATATCACAAAACTTCTTAGCTAAAGAGTCTTGTCTCTTCCTAGTTACAGTATTTTCATCAAAGCAACAAACAAATACCAGAGTATTTCTCCTACTTAATTAAATTATAAGGAATAGACTCAAATATGCATCCAAAAAAGATATGTGGAGCTTACAATTAGTCAAACTAGAAGCTGTACAATTCCAGCATTCAACAAAGAAAGACACACATCTCCAGGAGGTCTGTGTTACTGTAATAGCACAAGAGGTCTGTGTTCTAACATTTTTGTTTGAGTTATTTTACTGCATTTTCAGCAAGATGAAAAATGTTTGGTTTTGGAAACCAGAAAAACACTTCTGTGTGCTCGACTTGATTGTGTCTGATTGAAGCATGCTAGCAAGCCCACAATTATTCAAGTGTTAAGTGAATGTCTGGATCATATACATGGAAAGTTTTAGTGCCTGATTTCTTCTATCACCTCTTGTAACAGGATTTACTTTCATTTAGAAAAAAAATGCTTGCTGTACAGACATTTTGGTGGGACACTTTGCAATGGTTAATACATATCTATGGAAATGGAATATATCACAGCAGCTAGGGGTTAAAAATTACATTTTTTTCCTAATTGTTTCTTCTTATGTGGGAAATTTTTTTTTTATCCTCAGTGCCTGTTTTCATGGGTTTTGGTACTTTCATTTAGAAATATATACAGGAGAATAGAAATTTTAGCTGTTACATAGGAACTTGATTCTAAAATATTCGTCAGTTGCCTTATTTAGTAATTTTTCATACTGCTATGCAACACCAATGATTTAAAAAAAAAATAAAGTTGCAAAGAAACAGAAAAAACAACAACAACAAAAACAAAAACACCCATGCTTTCAAAACTATGTTTTCCTTACATCTCTAGCTCATCTACTTTTTAAACACCAAACCTTACTGTTCTGTAATGGCATCTGTTCTGCCATGCTTTGAAGGAGAGAACATTTGTCTCTTTCTAAAGCACAGGCTGGTCCTAACATAAGTAACACACCTAAATGTCCCTGAAGTGAAAGTTTTTACAACATGCAGTCAGACTAGCTGAATACAGTAGACCAAGTTCTACCTGAAATTTGAGTTGACCTCCAGTTGCTAACAGCCAATTAACATAAATAGGTAATCCTCCCCCAGCAGTATCTACAATGGGTCTGTGAAATTGGGAACTTTACATATTTTACCTGAATCACCTGCCTGCTTCACGCAAGCCAACCAAGCAGCACTCTGGGAGACTCCTGTGCTGAGGCTCAGTGCAGCTGAAGAGCAGGTGGTAGGGGACAGATCTGGCACAACAGACTGTGACAGAGGCACAGGTAAGATAGTCTTTAAGTCAACTTCATATTCTTCAGGTAAGCTCACACTGAGGCAGAGGTAAATCTGTTTGGTTACCATGCACCATGACAGGTATGTTCTAAGGCATTTATGTACTGGCATACATACTGTATGTACACGTTCTGAACATACTCTACCATCTGCCATGGAACTCCCACTAGGTTCAGTGCAAGCAGGAGCATGTCCTGGTCAAATAAGACCTTCACTGAGTTCATCTCTGATAGAGGTGTCTCTTATTTTCACACTAGATTCCTTTAATGTTTGCTATACTAGAGTTATCCCACCAGGTAGGTTTTGTACAGCAGGTCAGGAGCCACAGCAGAACTGCTGGAGATACTGCGATGGTGAGGAAAAACAGTCAGGTCTTAGCAAACACTCCTCTCCCTTGCCATTGTCTCTGATGGGCAATATGATTTGTCTTAAGGTGAGCATACTAGGTGAGAATTGCAGGATGAATGATTTGGATACTCACATAATCAACCCATTCCAGAGATGGGGGATTTGTGGTGATTGCTATTGACTTTGGTATACATCAGCCTGCAAAGTCTATAAAGTTCTGCTGGACTGGGACAGCTAAGTAAACTGATATCCCAAGGTTGCAGGCAAATCCTCAGCCCCACAGGTACACCTCCTTGGTATGTCCAGCCCTAAGAGAGGGAACACTCACTTTTGGGTGGGTGACTAAAGGTGCTATGATCTGGCAAAACACAAAGATAAAATCCTAGAGTAGCTGCATAGGTGCTTTGTAATTCTGAATTCTGCAAGGCCAAAGTCTGTAAACCTGTTCATTTGTAGCCAAACCTGCTTAGATTATAACCTTTTATACCTGCTTTTATTATATACTGCATTGACAACATTTAGGTGCTGTACTAGCAACAAATCTAATCATAATAATCCACATAATCATAATTGGTATATACTTCTTGAATTCTTGTGAATTCCAGACAGCTTGTGCTGTGCATGAACAATAAAATAGGAATTAAAATAGCTGGAGTAGGAAATCATACTGTTGGAAGTTTTTTTCTCTAGGAGAGAAAGTCCTGTTCTTCCAATGTTGAGAGGATATGGAAATATAACTCCTTGAGATATTCTATCTAGAAGTAATTTCCACATTATTCTATTATAGTTTGTCAGTATGGTTTGGTAGTTGGTATTGTGGATTCCCAGTATGGTTTTCATGACTTTCATTATCATGCACTAGGCGTTAAGCTAAAATCCAATAGAATTACATGGATGTAATTCTGTAAATAAAAGGAAAACAAGGCCCATCAATTCTTAGCATTAATTCAAGAACCCATTTAATTATAGGATTTGAGAAGTTTATAATTATCTTCTAATTGGGATATTTACTGATAAATTATTATCAAAGTGTCATGTGTGCGAAATTTTACTGACATCTGATAGTTAATTTTACAACAGTCAAGAGGAATGTCACTGACAGAAAAAGTGATTTATTTTTCTCTCAGGGGTCTCTGGGCCTTTGTAGTTGCTGGGAAAAATCTTCCACTTGTACAGGTTTTGAGGAGGTACTTAATTTTGAGGAGGTATATCATAGGAACATATTTTTAAGAAATTAACTCAGATTTATGTTCCTATAAAAATAGTTCCTCTTTAATTAATTCTCCTTATTTTCGTTTGCTGCTTTGCTCTATAATATGATTTTCCTGTAGTGAAATGGTGAAGTCTGACAACTTTAACTGAAACATATGGCTTGCTTCAAATATGAAACAACAGATAATGCAGACATTTTTCATTCCTTATGATGGATGGTGGTTTGGTTTTGTTTATTTTACATAAGTGGTATACATTCCTTTTTGCCTAAAGGCTAAGAACATTGTTTTGTAAACACAGGAATGCACATTACCTGTACCTATCAACCAATTATTTCAGACTTTTTCATGAAATGTAATGGAGGAGGAATGGAAAATCGTTTAAAATGTCAGATTGTAGGTTTAGTTTACTTTGGTAATAATAGGGGTGTTTTGTTGCTAAAATTTTGTTGCTAGGACACCTAACTGACTTTTAAAAAACTTGTTCCTGGTCAGTAATACTGTGCAAATAATGTTTTCTTTTGTATTTCTTTTGTTTGTTTGGGCGTATCCCGCTTTTGCTGGAAAATTCAAGCAAGGAAAGAATGTCTACTAAACGAAGCATGTTCAAAAGATCAGCAAATCTGGGATTTAAGTTAATTCAGAAAGATTTTGAATTTCGCATTCAGTAAAACAGCATGATTCCAAAGGCAGTATAAGGAATCCGTTCACACTGCAGCTGGTACGCATTCCTGGGAAGCCTTTTTTCTTCCTTTGTGTGTAAGGCTGTACCATCCATCGCACCATCACTAACGGAACCCACCTCAGGGGGAACTGAAAGAAAAAGCACAATAGGACCACGTGACACAAACTGCTATTAGCCTTTCAAGGCACACATTAAGTAGACTATTAAATTATCTCAGAATATTGCTTTGTATTTGCTGAGGCACAGAAATTGCATGAGCACTTAATTGCCACGTGCCATATTCCCCATTGTGCTTTTAACACACTTCTTCCAGACCGTCTGGCACGACGAGTGCATGGTAAGTAATTTTAACAGGGGAGGCTACACATCCTTTGTTGTCATCCTTACACAGTCTGCGGGAAGCTCGTTGTATTGCCAAGCCTTAGATCGAGCTGTAGGATCTCCACAATCGTGCGAGCCGCGCGCAGGAGCAGGACGGCACCTGGGAGATCAGAACTGTCAGGATTAGCCTCCCAGCCAGAGACACGGGATTGGCGGGGCAGCAGCGCTCGGGGGCTGCCCGTTCGGAGCCCCGTGCCGCAGTCCACCGAGCGCCGGGCTCCCGGGCGCTGCCGATCCTTTGTGGGCAGCGGGAGC
>VWZN01015309.1:414104-436331 GCA_013396955.1 Regulus satrapa | reverse complement strand
GCGCCCGCAGAGCCGCCCGCAGCCGGCACCGCCTCGGGGCTCTCGGGCGGCTCCGACGCCGCTCTGCGGGCTGACCCGAGGGTTAATCGGGGAGCTTATAATTTTGCTCTAAGCATGGCTCAGTACACACTGGCTGCACAGCATTTCGCCCTCTGGGCAGCAGACCAGACTACGCTTGAGGAGGACCTCTTTTTAACTTCAAAGAAGGCTTTGGTGTGGTCAACGAGATAAGCTAATTAATGGCATTCTAGATAAAATTAGTGTTTTGGCGTTAGGTATAATCTATTTCCTTCCTGTAGTCATAGGTAAATGATAAGAGTTTATAAGTTGATCAGTCATTCATGCTAAAGATATGCATGCAGCTTGGCAGGAGGTAATAATACAGGCAAAATGAAGACAAGCTAAAGATGAAACTATGGAACATCATTGTCTTATTTATGTGGATGATGGAAAGATCTAGTTCATCTACAAAGTATTTAATAGGTATTTTGCTGTATCAGTAAAAACAACTTCTTAACTTAGTGTGTTTCTGTTTGGGTTCAAGTGTCTGTTGGGAAAATCTCCTAGAGGGAGTTGTATGCTTATATAGAAAAACCTGTTCCTTAAATACTGAGTGCAAGAGTGATATTTGCACATTATGTAGTACTACTCATAAAAGGCACTGGGACAAATTAGATCCTGGTGGCAGTACATTCTGTCGCAGACTGGCTAATTCTTTTTGCAGAAAATTGGAAAGTAGTTCACAAAGAAAATGGTTGGAGTAGATTTGCCAGTATTATAAATCACATATAAATCACAGGTTTTTCTGCCCTTGTTGGCCTGGGATTAACACAGAAAATTAATGAAAATTACTGAAAATTGAACCAGAAGCCAGGACTCTAGCAGGAATTCAGTGGCTTCCTCCAAACTTTGAGAAAAGACATGAACACTTTACTAATTTCTTCTGTATTTTAAGAGTACTGTCATACCTTTCAGTCACTGCCTTTTTCTAGTCTTTTCTGTCTAAAACCTAATGCTGTTCTTTTAAGTGTTTGCCTGAAGACTTCAGAATTGTATGCTTTTAAAGTCCCCCGTGATTTAAGTCATTATCACTCTTTAAAGCTATACATGGTTTATGTGAAAGGGGACTATAAAAGCAGTATGAGTTTCTTCAGGTTTTTTGTTTGTGTTCTTTGTTGCATTTACCCTCTTTTTACATGTGAATATAAAAATGTGTTGTAGAGATCAGGTCACAATCTTTCAGTGACAAATGTCACAGATAAAAGCAGAAAAGAAGAAACTGTGTTAGCAGAGGATGGAACAGGAGTTGCTTCTGCAGCTGCTTTTCTCTTTTTCAAACACAATCACGGTAGTGCAATCAGTGCATCTTCTAAAATTGCTTGGCTCCAGTAGATATTTTCTTCAAACCACAGCAACAAGCATCCAGAAAACATTTGAACTTTGTCCCTTGAGAGCTATTGAAATAAAATAGCTGAGAAAATGTGTTTATGTTGTTACTGTGCCAAAAGGTGCAGGTATTGCTATACCACACCTGGAAATAAACCATCCGCCTGAAATTGCAAACTTTAAATAAGATGTTCCAGAAACTGCAGGATGAATGTAGGTAATTGGGAGTCTGGGAAGAGAGCCTAGTAGATGCCAGGAAGGTGGCTGGTACATTGCTAACAGTGGAGCTATTATTCACAATTGAGACCTGGATTCTTGTTTGGTGTGGGTTGTTTATTTTCTAGTAAACTAGGCACTGCTAATTCTCAGTGTCTGCATATTAAACCATATGAACTTTCTGGTAAAGCAATGATTTTGTTGTTTTATGGTATCTAATAGGCAAATGTGGCGTTTGGTTTTGTGTGACTTTATCTACCATGGAACTTTTTCTTGATGTCTAAGACACTCTTCCCCCACATTAAAGATCTATATCTTTTACAGAGAAGTGTATTAAAAGTGGATTTCTGCAAATTAATTTTCTTCTGAGTCCTCCTTTATTGTTACTGGAAATGAGAAGCTGCATTGTGAATCTTACTTGACTGATTGGTGTAAGTGTTCTAAAGTGTACTCAAACCTGGCAGAATAGGTCTCAGCGTGAGCACACAGCCTTAGCCACTATATAATTTGAAAATTGGAATAAAAAGTTTTAATGGAGGCTCACCAATATTCCTGTGTACCTGCTGATTTTCAGAGACTACACCAAGTCTGCATTATGAAGCAGTTTGCACCAAACGTTGTTTTCTGTCTGTTTCAAGCCCTCAAAGGCAAGGGAGGCACAAAGTTAAGCCCAGTAGATTACATGCTCCTTTTTACAGACCTGTAGTCTTTCATTTTCTTTTGCCGTGAGGTAAATCTGCTGAATATTAACCCAGCCTCTATAAATGTCTGTCTCCATTCCGTTGAAATGAGCTCTCAGTTCCTCTGTAGAGCTCCCTTCTCTCTCCCATTTCTTTATCCTATCTCTTATGGTGAAGCAAGAAGAGGGGTTGTTAGAAAGGCAAACAGTATTGACTGGGAGGGAAAGTGGAAGGGAGAAGATGTGTGCCACAACAGAAATATAGATGCATGCTATTAGGCTGATCGGTGCCCTAAAACACAGTGACATCAGAAACCCATCAGATGTGTTTTGTGCCTTGCTGAGGAGATTCTGGAGTATTGATGGCCTGGAATAGTGGATGTTTGTCTGGCCTTAAAAAATAGTGTACAGAGGGTGGTGGTTGAAGATCCTTACATGGCATACTACATGTGGATTCCTGTGTGCATCAGTTTGCTTGGAAAGCTCGTCTAACATTAAAGAGTGTGCTATACATGGTAGTTGAGTTGGGTGTTTTAATTTCATGTATTTGTCTAGGAGCTTAATAGCTGGCTTTTCTTATTAGGATATGACACTGTCTTGATCAACTTTCAAAACTACAGAGAGCAGTTTGCTAGCTTCAGAATAAAAATACCAGTGATTTGATTCCCTTGTCAGAAAGTGGCTGAAGGTATTTTGGTGTGAGGCTTTTGAAATTTATAAAAATACTTTAATTTCTATGCACACAGACATGCATGAAAGGCGCTGTTATAACTGGCAAAATTGAGATTAAGGTATCAATAGCAAGTTTTATGGAATGATCCATTTTACAGTACTGAAATTTAGTTAGCAAAGTATTTAAGTAAGTGTTTAAATGTCTAGTGCGCAAAGGGCACTCAGCTGTATGCTTGTTTTTCCTATGGGAGTGGTGAAGGAGAGAAAGATACTAATACACTTGGTAAATTCTCTTGGATTGGTCTAGGATTTCAGGTCTAACGTTAGAAATAGATAACTTAGTGTTTTGTTTTTCAGATCTTTTATGAGTGGTCGAGATACATTGTTGCTGTGTTCTAAAAAACAACATCATTGTTGGAGAACCTGAATAAATTAGTGAGTTGGCTTAGTTTAAACACTTGAGAACAGAATATGGGCTGTTACTGCTTTTGATCAGAAAAGCACTGAGCAGATGGAACAGTGATGTTGGTTGGGGAAGCTCTAATGGCTCTCAGTGGACAAGTATTACAGGTTGTATAACTAATTTGGCAACTCACCTTCACAAATTGAATAGTCAAAAGAAATAATTGCATATTTTGTCATCTGGTCATGCATGTAAATATTTCAGATGGCTGAAGATGAAAATGATATGTATTATTAAAATAGCATTGCCTAAGAGTCTGGGAATGCTTGGTGTTTGTATTGTTGTATCTTTCTTTTTTGGGGGGAGAAAAAGATCTTCCTCACTCATCTCTAGCCTCTTTGGACTGAGTAGTTTAGGAAGGTTCAAGGAAAGGTGTTGATACATTGGGGGTTTTTAAAATAAAACACTCAAGCAAACATTGAATAGTTATGTGACTCGGCGACTAAAGTTCTAATTTAAATTCCCTGGAAGAACTCAAAGCACAGACTGTGTGTAAAGCACAGTCCTTTTAAACTCCCTGTAGTTTACCTGAAGAGGAAAAAAAGCAATATCTCAGTGGTTATTAAAGAGTTTTTCATCACTGAAGTCACAGATCACAGAACATTCTGGATTGAAAGGATCATCAAGTTAAACTCTTAAGTGACTTGAGACAGTTACATACGGGGATTGAACCCACAACCTTGGTGCTGCAGCCATGCTCTAACCAACTGAGCTGGTCTAAGGGTCAGTCAAATCAAATAGATTTAAGACTTGCAGGTCATTAAATAGCTGGGCTACTAACACATAACCTGTTGCTTTCAAGTGTAGACTTTATTTTGTTTATCCTGTCTGCCTCAAATAACTTGAGCAAAAATAAACGAAATTATGGAAGGAAGATTTTACTTTTCAGTCTGCATTTACTCTGCTTTTCTCTTAAAAGAAGTCATATTTACCATATCACAAAGTTCTGATTTCATCATAAAGCCCTGGTCATTTTGGTCACTCTTCATAAGTTATGGACAGAAAAAGCTTTTTGAGTGAAAAGTTCACAGCATGGAAGTGGTGCTTTGCCCATATCTGAAGATTCTGGTGTATATTCATGGACAAGACAGGAAGCAACTGGATCTTCTAAAAGTTTTCTGGAAAGGTGTAGGAAAGCTTTGACCCAAGAGTACAGTAAAACTGTGAAAAAATACTGTAATGAAAGTTTATTTGAAGGATAAATAATCCTTCAAATTTTTCTTGCAAATGAAGATCCTCAGAAATCTGTATCAAATCTGTGTCTAGTTTCTAGGCATTCTTTTATTGTATTGCAAAGCAGTTTCTTTTTCTAGGTCAGTCTAAACTTGTGGGGTTTGACTTCTTTCCGTTTACAGGCTTCAGTCTGCTCGCTCCTTTGCATCTCTGTCAATTTTAAATGCAAATAATAGAAGGGATGTGGAATTGCATGTGTGTATTTTGATTACGAATATGAGTAAGCTTAAAAGCTTACTTTGTGTTGCAGAGAAAATCGCAGCTATAAGGACCGAGCATTGCCCTGGAGAGAGCACACGTGGTTTTAAAACTTAAAAAGTTTTAGGTGAAAAAGATAGGACAGAAATTGAATAGAGGTGAGAAAGGAACAAAGTGTGAGGTGTTCAGCTTGTTGTGCATGCATTTATTTTTGTTCAAAACAGTGGATATCTATGTTGGATCATAGAAAAAATTATTTTATATACACTTGAGATATATAAATATATTGTCTGGATAATTGATTGCTACTGGTATTGGTACATAAGCTCGGATGAGACATCAGTGGAAATCTGTGAGACCATTTTCAAGACGCAGTGTATGTCTAATAGCAGAAAAATTGATATGACTGGTTTGTTTTTTCTTTTGAGGATAATAAGACTACCGCCCCATTACAGTTTACTCAGTGTTCATATTTTTTTGCTTTGGAAAAATAAAAAGTTCAATTTTTTTCTCATGTGTTCAAATTTTTGTGGGCTTTATTGGGTATTTGTTTAAAAAAAAAGGTAATTGAATTGAAATCTGGGATTTCAACTCTCTTTTAAGTTGAAACTACTAGAATTCTTCCTGTTTCCAAGTGTGGGGTTTTTTCATATTGTTATTTTGATCTCCATTTCCCTCATTCCAGAGATCTGTTCTTGCTTTTGATACAGGGCTTGATTATTGCTTTTAGGTGTTATTATCAATGTTCTCTTTTGTTCAAATCTGTAAAGTAGCTCCCTACTTTCCAAAAGTAGTGCAAAGTAGAATGAGCTGTAGTTTATACTTGTTTCCTTCCGTGAATGCAGAAAAATATCACTTCAAAATAACCTTTCTTCTTTTGCTAGTTTACAGTGAATTGTTCTTTAATCCAAAATGCTAGTGAATTTCACAAAAATAAATAAGTCAGCATGGTATTGTTAGTATTGTGAAAGCAAGAAATGGCATTGAAAAAATATAATTTAAAATGTTTTCTTGCTCCTTGTGTAAAGAGAAGAAATTACAAAGAAGAAAAGAAAGCACAAATTTGCTCTTTGCCTACTTTCAAGACTTCATTTTAGCACTAGTCTCTCCCTCATCTCTCCCTCATCTTGTTACCAACCACTTATTTTCTTAGTATGTGTGTTGCAATAGCAAAATAGAGATGACTGCAACATTGGTTTCCCTGTTAAAACTAGAATCTAGGAAAGTTTGTTTGTTGGTACTTATGTGGAAATAAGCTTGATCACCACCACAAACTCATTCTAAAGGACTTTCCGGAAAATGTATCTGATACTCAAAGGTCATTGGACTATATTACACATGTAAATGTTGCCAGAAAATCCTGTATTTTTTTCCTGGCAGGAAATAACCATTCAACTAGGTGCTTTTAAATATTGATGTACAAAAGTATTAGCTGTAGAGTAATATATGCTTACTCTAGCATCTCAGAGTTTGGAATAGTGAAAAATCTGATGAAAATGGAGACAAAAGAAATAGACTTGCTGAACTATGTCCAACTTTGTTGAACTACTGTATATTGCAACATAAGATTATATACTAGTGACACAATTCTTGGGAATCCTAATTTAGGGTCTGAAAGCTCTGTCTTAAATATGTCTCCCCAAAGAGAGAGATTTCAAGGCATTTCTATGTATTTGTTTCAAAATAATTTTGTTACTGATACAAGCTAGCATGTCACTTTGAATTTGGAACAATAAATGTACCACAGTTCAACAGAATACAATTGATAATTGCAGTCTTTTAACTGCTGTGCTGAAAGATAAATAGTTCTTTAAATTTATGTTGGTGAGACCGTTGTCTGTTGACTGCAAAGAGTTGGTGCACCCTGTTGTGTTGATGGTTCTGGTGTTCTTGTTTATTGAAGGAAACCTTCATCTTCTTTTTCCCATGATTTCTTGAAAAGTCGACATTTTATAACTACCTTTCCTACAACCAGTGGAGAAAAGACTGAACAATTAATAAAAATGTTTCCATTTCTCAGAATTCTTAGATTCGTGGAAGTATGGAATGAGTTTGGGTGCTTCTCTCCTCTTCTAAAAGGAGCCCCAGCAAGCCTCCAGATGGAACAAATTCAACAGTTGTCAGCTGAGCAGAGGAACGTGGGACTCTAGATACCAAACAATTAGTGTAGGCTAGTGAGGGGTGGATCAAATCCCAGTTGTAACATCATGGCAAAACAAAGAGGTGGTCTCTTGGGCTATGCATCTAAATCTCAAAACATGAAGACATTTAAAAATTCTTGACAATGGGAGATAATAATGATAAAGAGAATATATTTTTTGTGATATTTTTTGGAGGAAAGCCTGGGTTTGATGAAAACTGTACTGCTGTGGCAGAATTACGGCGTATCTCTAAAACTGCGATAGCAAGCAAGACTCAAGACTGGTGGAGTCGAAGAGATGGAGTAATGGGATTCTGGGACTGAACATGTTTCTGTGCAAATATTGATAAAATAGGTGTTCCAGAGAATAAGCAGAGTATGTTGCATAACATACTCAAAGTTTATTCAAATCTGAGTTCAGTGGTAGGCTGTGATTTGATAGAAGAGGTTATCCCTTAATCCTGGCTTTGTTTGCTGACCTTTTTACCTGTCACTAAACTCTTCTCTGTGAAGAAACCTCCAGTATCCAACCACAAACCAAGGAGAAAATATTTAAGTATTTCAAAATCCATCCATATTGTCCAAGGGAGGTAACTGGTTTAACATAAACCACATACATTTGCATATACATCTATTCAAATAGGTATTGAGAATATATATTTTCAATTAAAAGGTACATAAGAGAAATGCTTTACTATAGCAGGCAATGCTTAATAATAATGAGAAAACTCTGTCTTGGTCTGTTCAGTTGTATGCTGTGTTAGCTGGTTTAGTTTGCTGTGTTCGAAGAAATAAGGGATATCCTGATACAAGACTCCTTAAAGATGGATGTGTTAGATTTTTTTCATTATTTGAAATATATTCCAGGAATTCAATTTAGTTTTCTTAAAAAAAAAAACCAAACAAACCAAGACTCCACAGACAAGTGCAGTTTTGTGAGCAGTGTCAATATCTTTGTGAGCTTGCTTTCCTCATGATCCAGCAGCATGTAAAAAGTGTTAAAAGCCTGTCAAAGTAGTACAAGCCTGTCAAGCCTTGCACACTGAGCATGAAATTCATGCAGTTGGTTCGTCCCTTATGTCTGTTCTGATCCTCACAGAGCTGTCTCTCTCTCACAAGCTGCAGTTTGTGGGCTTTATTCTCACTCTGTCCATTCAGTGCCAGACATGCCACATGGTGGAAATTAATGTAAAAGTGGTATACACAAGGTGGGAAAATGGTGAAGCACAACTGAGGTTGACTTGTTGTAAAGTATTTGCAATTTACCAAAAACCAGAAGATTCAAGACCTCAAACATTTCTTAAAATGGAAATTTAAGTTTTGTTCAGTTTTTATAGGGAGTTGAGGCACAGAGATGGCCAGAATGCATATGAATAATGGCTTTAAAATGTATGGAAATTCCCCAGATTTTCTGCTTTTGAAAACTCAACATAATGTTCCTGAAAATATTGCATTGACAACTGGATGGAAGTCGTCACATCACTTGTGTTTATTAACAAACAATGGCTATCAGTTCCTGCTTAGCAGGAACTGAATTTAAGCAATCAATCTGTATCTGAGAAGCTGATTGCCTTGTTGCCAAAGATGTAACCTCTCAGATTGTGTGCCAGTTGGTGCTTGTCAAGTTGATAAAATTTATTAAGAAAGTCTTATTTAGACATATTCTTTTCATTCTAAAGGTGCCTCTTTCTTTCAGACTTCTTGGTTACTGAGAAATTAGATGCAAACCCAACTCTTGAGATCTTGCCGTGCCTTTACATGTTTTCTCTACCTGCTTGGTTTTATTTCTCTCAATTTTTGATCTTTAAACGTCTCTGTTGTAGCTACGTTTTTACTAAAGAGGACACTGTAGAGAGGAAAAATGTAGATGTATTCTACATAAATGCAACTAAATTGTTTTGTCTTAGGATGAAAAAGTTTAAATATACATTAATCAGGGTAATGTAAACAGTACATGGAGACTTAAAGTAAATCAATAGTTTACGCTTTTTCTAACATCCAGAAATACTTTTGTCAGCCCTTCTCAGCTAATATCTAATAAATTATTCTGCATTTAGTATGATGACTAAATAATGCCAGCTATATACAAATCATGAATGGGATGGGACTGCTGTTAGACGTGACTTGAGCTTTTTATTCTTAGCAGCAGCCTCATTACATGTTGGAGACAATTGAAAGATGCTAGAAGCTCACGTACTCAGCAGCAGATGCAGAGCTAGGCACTTCAAAAGTTTTTTGGCCAATCGCAAAAAGCAAAATCATATTGACTGCAGTTTTATCCAACCCCTGTAAGTACATGTACATTTGGTTATAACAATGCCTGCTTATTTCAAATACAGTGCCTGCTTGTAAGCCTTAAAATACAATGCACAGAGCTCCATTATTAAGCTTAGAAATTCTTCATATCGTACTAGATATACTTTTTTGCAGTCTCAAGGGTTATTATAGCCATGCTTTAATACACAGACATTGTTTTATTTGTCCTTGCTTTCTAGATCTCGTATAACTTTTCTGCTGAGAAATCCTATGGCTACAGCTTAGCTCTAATTGCAGTTCTACTGTTTCTGAGGCTGCCTTTTGTAGCTTTCCCAAAACTCTCTACTTTTAGGGATACCCACAATTCCCCCTCTTGGTACAACTAAAAAGAAAATTTTTTAACCTTGTTGTTTATTAACTCCCTTGCATTTCATAGCTCTATTATAGTATATTTGCATATTTCTTGCTTAAAGCATCCTTTTTGCTTGCATTAAGCATTGCTGTCTTACAACTCAGCAATTTTAATGCTGTAGAAGTCTAGTCCTTTTAAAAGACACAGTCAAATCTGATAGCAATTACAATTTATTGTTCAAAAAAGTCTTGTCTGTTCCAAGGTCTTAACTCAAAACCTTCTTCCATGTCTATACATTCATCCATTATCTCTGTAAGATTTTGAGAACTCTCTGTGGATCCATTTCCTACCTCTCTCTCTTGTATGATAAGAACTTCACTGATAGTTTTGTCCATTATCTGTTGCACACACAGCATACAAGTCCATATTACTAAGGATACTACCACAACAATCAGTACATAAAAACCTATCTTGCAATGCTCCCTTAAGCATGGTGCAAAGCTCTATCCTTTTCATGAGCTAAATTTTGGCAAAAGGCTTTCCCGTATATTTCAATTCAGAAACTTTGCTTTTGACCCTTATTAAAAATTTTACCCTGCTAAATCCAATAGAGGGGGGTCTATAACATTACAGGACAAAAAACACACTATTACCAAAAGAGCTCTAGGCAACCAACAGTTAAGACATTTATAAATAACATATAATGAGAGTTTGCAGGTTGCACCGATGAAGAAGGAACGTCAGGCGAGACCCGTGATCTTCTCTGTTCAGCTCACGTCTGCGTACTTGCTTCTACAGGCTTGAGCTCATCAGCACATTCTTGTGTGCAATAAGGTTTGATGTTTTTCATGGGAACCCACCTAACTGCACCTGTAGAGATATAAGCATACCCTTTGTCCCAAGTTATTATTTGGAAAGGACCTTCAATTTGTCCTTTCTCTGGGTTTCTAATTAAAAACAAGGGGATTTTATTTCAGTTTTGCCTGTGTGTTATTTGAAAAACATCTAAAAATTGGTGGATCTGGTTCTGCGAAAGAGCTATTCAAAAAACTAAAAACATATAAAGCTTTGTTCAATCTCATCTGTGGTATCACCTTAACTCCCCCCTTTCATTTGAATGTGTTTTAATGTTTGATGTGTTTTCTACTAACAAATTTTATGGCTACAGCTTAGCTCTAATTGCAGTTCTGCTGTTTCTGAGGCTGCCTTTCATAGCTTTCCCAAAATCCTCTGCTTTTAAAGATTCCCATAACTAAATGTTACAATGCAGGAAAAAGGAAAAATATGCATTGTTGGGCAGTGCAGGAGTTCTGCTGATCAGGAAAAACATGCATGATGCAGTGGGCTGCAGCCCTTCTCTTGAAGCATGAGCACAAATGACAAATGTTTTTGTGATTCAAGTTGTCTTGCATTAACCACTTAGAGAAGTCTGGACAAAGCCTCTTCAGATACAGATTGTCTCCACACAATTCTTTGTGTTGCAGTATTGTTGCATCTTTAAAGTCCTGTGCTCTGGAAATGGTGGTTTTTAAAAGTCAACTGATTGGAATTTGCAGTTGACTATTTTCAGTGTGTTGTGTAAGGAGGAGCTATGGGAGCTGGAATGGAGAATTGATTAGGATCCCACAGGATGTAGTAGTTGACTGACTACAATTTTCTGTAGATGTGTTGGGATTTTTGTTGTAGGATTCTAATCAGTATTCACGGTTTTTGAGAAACAGTTGATTATCCCCAACCTTGGCCCCCTGGAACCCACATTGATGCTTGATAATATACTGTAACCATGGCTGCAGTTATTCTGCAGTTATCAGTAATGCTGCATATACTCATACTAGGGAGTCTCAAAAGACTGGCAAAGACTGTTCTTTAAATGAAACAGACTTACCTGAATGAATTGTCAGCATTAAGGTCCTCAGGGGTCTGCACAACTGTTAATAGGAGAGCCCCTCTAGGTAACTAGGCCTGATCTGACAGAGCTTGCTGAAAGCATTAAAGGTTTTTGAAGCTGTATGACATCATCTTATAAGCAAACTAAAGACTTGGTTAAGGTACAATCATCATTTCATGTTACAAATGAATAGAACATTTGACTTAGTGTTATTTATTTTAATGGTTTGCTCTCAAAGTAGATGCTCATTCAGTTTTCACAAAGCCTGTGTCACTCAGTAGTTACATTATTAGCAGTGGAAAGAATGTGTGGTTATATGTAGACAGTACTCAACTGAAGTAGGTGGCAAACATGGTGAAGAGACTTAGACTTCAAAATAATCTGGTGCAAAAGAATGTGGAAGCAACACTCAAGGCTTTTTTTGCCTCTTTGTTTAATGGCAGAATTGGAGGGCTCAAGTGCTATCCACTGTACAGGTCAAACTGGGGACCACTCAAGCAATTCTATGTATAAATGTTTATGGGACTGGGTGCAGTGCGTCCCAGGCTCCTGCAGAGGCTGTGTGCTGTCATTACAAGGCCATTTCCTCGCTCATCTTTGAAAGGTCATTGCCTTCAGAGATTTCAAATGAAGCAGGAGCGAACATCAGCTCCATATTCAAGGAGAGTGAGAAGGGGTATTGGGATCTGTAGGGGGGTCAGCCTGGCTGCAGTGTCTGGGGAGATGATGGAGCAGGTCTTCCTGGAACCCATGTCCTGGCACTTGCAGGCCAGGAGTGTGATCGGAATTTATCAAGAGCAAGGTCCTCTGTGGTGAATCGAATGTCTCAGTTGAAGGGGAGGGAATGGTGGCTGTAGCTTGACTTTAGGAAGGTATTTGATGCGATCTCTTAGAGGCTATTTGTACAAATTGGACATAGGTGGCTTGGATAGGTGGGCAGAAAATTAGATGGACTGCTCTGCTCAGGTTGCTGCGACTAAGTCCAGCTGGTGGTAGACAGTGTTCTTCCCCCTGTACATTGGATATTTTGTAATTGACCTGTGGAATTGGAGGGAGTGTGCCTTCTGCATGCTCATGGATGATACTGCCTTAGGGAGAGGTTAGTGAATTGAGGCACAGGGCTTCTTATCAGAGACACTTAGAAAGAACTGTTTCACTGTTTTAAAAGAACAGGCTTGCAGAAAACTCGTGAAGTCTTAGCAGCATGAAAAGATGGTAAAGATCACACACTTTCCCATTGGCAGAAAGGAGACATTTTTAATTTCCATTTCATTATGGGGCTGGAAAAGTAGCCTACGGAATGTTCCAATGACTGAAGGAAAGAAGTGTTATTGTGTGATCCACCTTGAAGCCAGGAAGGGATCCTGCATTTCTCTGTAGTTGCCAGCACTGTTGTTTTCATACCCTCAAACAGGAGGAAGACCCCCAAAATTGATTTCTGCCTACAATCCCAATTTTGGAATGTTTTTTGTTCTTGGGACTTCTTTAAGCTAAATAATCACTCTTTCCATGCTCCCTAAAATAAGCCTGTATTTTTAGGTGTTATCTTCATTGACTTAGGTTGGAGAAGAACACCTTTTTAATTTACACCATAACGGCCATACACTTAGTTCGGTGAGGAAAATGGATTTCATTTGTTTTACTAGGAACCCACTTAAAGTCATATACAGAATGCTATAAAGCAATTGAAACTTAATTTATTCTGGGGATTTTTCTTCAGTTGAAAACATACAGATTTTGCTGATAGTAATTTCTTACATAAATGCATGTAAACAAAAACATAAATGAGCCTGGTAATGCTCAAAATCAAATACAGTGTAATTTGTGTTTAGGGTGCCATTATTAGAAACATGACAATCATTACTTTCCTTCTTGAAGCTTTTTATTTTCTCATTTTATAGTTTTAATGTTAATAGTTCAATCTTTATAAAGATGAAAAGATAATTATTAAGTAGAATAAAGTGTGTTGCATATAAACTTGCAGGTTGCAAGTAATTTGATTGACAAGCACTGTGTGGAGTTACTGGCAACTGTTGCTTCTGCATACTTCTGTATTTTTAGAGTTGCCTTCTAACTGGCAGGCACACATGGCCATAGGTTGTGATTTTTGTGTGTTTCTGAATTAAATAAAACATTGTCTCAATATCTTGTGTTAATTCCTTTATATGGGTTTTAATATTAATTAGGAAGTTAGCATGTGGGATTTTTAGAACCACTAGGAGGAACATTTGGTCTCATTAAGCTGTCAGTGTTATTTTGTGGTAGTAAAAGTTGTTTAAAGTTTTCTTGAAAAAAGTTACTCAGATTTGACACCTTTATCTTGCTGATAAAGAAGTCAGCCACAAAGAGCAAATTGTTTCAATGGTACTAAAGTCAAAAGGTCATAAAGTATTTAGGACTGGTCTTACCAGAGTTTAAAATGCTTTTAGAGAAACCCTGTGGCCTTCTGCTTGAAATACCAGGCTTGTTCTGCCCATCTATAAAGTTCAGTGTGATGTATAACCTTTTCCCCCTCTCAGATTCCTGTTAAAAATGAGGCCTAAAGTCTGTATTCTAGGATATGATAAATTGCAGTCGTGTGTGTTTAATACAAAGAAAATTCTAATTGAGGAGAAAAATCAGCACAGACATGAAAATAATTTCTATTTTACCAGAATCAGACTAGGCTCTTTCTATCGATTATTATGACAATTTAGATTGAAATTTAACCTTCCTTTGGGCTCAAGGCAAAGGTAGCCTCACTTTTTCACTGCCTTACAGTCTCGCAAATGTTTTCCTAAGGTTATTTTGTGGGGAAGAAAGGCAGCATGTGAAGTAAATTACAGAACAAGGCAGAAATTTGCTAACCACCTGACTGCTTCTAGTATTTAATGACATAGTTTCATTACATTATAGGCTGTACCTAATCTGGAAGACATTTCTTTTGATTTAAGTATGTTTTAAGACCTAAATAGAATGGAGTTAACATCCTTAATGCTTAACAGTGTTACTGTATTGCAGTTGTTTTCTTAAAATAGTTATCCTGTAAGAACTCCAGAGGATTAATTAAAGGCGTCTCCAGCTGTTGATTTAACTATATTTAGTCAAACAGCTGATACAACTATATCCTTGTTAAAGAACAGGTGTCAAACCAGTTGCTTTAAGAAGAAATAAATTGAAGTTACTACATAAGCAATGCCCAGATTGTTAGTAAATTTATTTTGGTGATACATACTGATATATGTCTGACGACTCTGCTGCTTTTCAGAAATTAAAATTCTGAATTGTTTAATGTTTTAATGTTTATATTTTGCATCTAAGTTGCTACTATGCTGGAAAATAAATGTGTGGGGGTTCTTTTTTAATAAGCCTGACTGAAACTTGCTATCTGTGAAAGTCCATTACTTATTTGGGTATTTCTTGTGATCTGTGGCATATTAATCTTTGTGATTTATTTAAATATTTAATAGTGAAAAGTTCATGAAATATGGTTCTGCAGGTAAGAATGAGAAAAATTGATCCTATTTGTAACATGCTGGACTTCAGTGGGTCTGTAGAAATCAACTGCAGTAAATGTAAAGCCTAACCCTACAGTTTTGTTGAATCAAACACAATATTGAGAGAAAAAGCAGTTATAAAATTGCAACCTAGTAAATAATTTTAATGCTTAAGTCTTTTTGCCTTCTGTTCAGGAGGGCAGTATCTTCCTTTTACTTTCAGAAGACAGCTTGTTTCACAAGGCTGAATTCATCAAGAATTGAATGGGAGAAAAGTACTTAAAATCTTAAACAGGTTTGTGCAATTGATGAATTAATTGTGCAAACTTACAAACAATGTCAATGCAGAAACTTGCTGAGGAGTTCACCTTTATAAAATATTGTACTAATTAGGGTTTTTTTTCTAATGTCCTTTCTGTCAAGTGTGTTTTGTAGGGAATTATTTAATCTGTTCCAAAGGCTTTAAGATGTGATACATTTTGCAAGTTCCAGGCATTTTGATTGTTAGTAGTTTGCTTTTATTTTACCTGTATCTTCATCTGATCAGATTTACTGAGCACAAGCTTTGCCTTGATTGTTGTGTGTGCTATAGGCAGTAGAAATAGACAGCAATCTACTTTCCATTCGGTTGGTGTCCTGTATCTTGTGTATCCTACCTAATTTAGTCTACTACATGCCACCAGTGGCTTGGTTTTATTACTTTTTCTTAAGTTTTAACACAATATCTGACCACTTTGAATTTTTGCAACTTTTCATTAAGATGAAGGGGTATCATGTTGTTATACATCAACACCATGACAGGTAAGGTTATGTCTCCTTTTGGAGCTCAAAAATTTCATTTATTACTCTTTCATAGCCTCTACCACTTCCTGTTCAGCTGTTAAGTGTTACTAAGATATGATCATTTGATAGCTTGACTTAAAACACCAGAGATCAAATTGTCTATGCACTTCCTAAAGTCTGTCTTTTGTTTGTGTCAGCAAAGCATATCACATCCTGTGCTTTTATTCATAGGAAACTGATACTAAAAGTCATAGTGAAGATTTACATACACCTTTAAAGCAGCATACATCTTCAAAGCTTTAGTTTCAGTTAATAGACTCTCACATACATTTATATCTTGTCTAAGGTCCTCCACTTCCATGAGCTTACTGTTCTTAGATGGATGTCACAGCTGAAGTTACCCATAGGTTTATGTGGATACCAAAACACCCCAGAAAGGTGTCTGAAAGAAATATTGATACTTTTGTTTCCAAAAGACGGTGAGATAATATGTTCATAGAGTCCAATGAACTGTACAGTTCTGTTCATACAGTACTGTAACTGTATGGCAAACAACTAATGCTTTCAGAGTATCTACATCTAATACTAGGATGAGTTTTTAAGAATGAGTTAATATACAAACCCGTCTTCCGAGTGCAGATTTCCGAAAGACTTTTGTGAGATGTGAAGGATGACATGGCAAAGCCGTGAAGTTTTCTGTTCAAGAATTAGTGGAAAAGTCATAATAACTATTAAAAACCTCACAGTTTAGCAAAGTAGTAAAACCTTTCTTTCCTCATTATTTTATAAAAGTTATAATTAATTGTAACATTTGCATCACCATTATTGAAATTTATTTGACAAAGCTTTAGCTCTGGCCTGGAATTTACTTGCTATGGCAAGTTGGATTATTTTAGAAAAGCTTTGGGAGTAGAGGAGAAAACATTTTTCTTTAACATGTTTATGAATCCATTTGTCAACATTGTGATAAATCCTCCTCCTTCCCTACCTTCCCTCCAAAAGTTGCTTCAAAAGGTTTTAGGACATTGAAGACTTGACTTTGTCTCTGTACCATTTGGGGTTTTTTCAGCTTAGCTGAGGAATATTTCAAGATCCAGTTTTAATTAAAGTTGGTGTTAAACAGAAACGTGGTGGAACAAGAGTGTGTTTCTGTCAATGCATAATTCTTTTGCCTTGTTACTGAGCTTCTGAAACTTACCCAAAGTGGCTGATAGACAGTGCCTTTTGAGACCCCACCCAACTGGTGATCCTCATCACTTAATGCGGAGTAAATCAGGCTCGGTCTTAGGTCAGCACCTCTAGCCTGGATGGCCAAAGTCTTCCTAATGTTTTAGGCTTCAAGTATGGATGATCTGTCGTTTTTTTTAGAAAGCAGTGCAAAATAAGCTTCTGTTGCCCTCTCTTTTTTTGTCATTAACAGCTTGTCCCAATCCAGTTATTTCCTCTTTGCTTTGGGGGCAATCGGTACCAATGTGGGTCAGAGGATTTTTTCACCGTCAATAACAGCAGAGAGGCAGCATTCAATATGAGAAGGGTAAAATTTAAAAGTAGATAGGATCAGTATATAAATCATTTAGGTAGAAGCAGTTTAGTTAAAGACCAGTTGAGTAATTTTTTTAGAAGTTAGTTTGAGGTATTGGTTTTCTTGAAGCAGTCCATCATTGAAATGTGCTTGGTTGTACTTGTGTCAGTTATTGTAACCTGACTTAGAGTGAATTTTCATACACTTCCATTCTGTGTCCAGAAAATAACCCAGCTGTAATGAACTTAGTTGGTCCTAGAGCTGTTCTTATTTAAACTCTTGGGACAGGGAAGAGCAGACCAGATCAGAACCACTCTAATTCTGCGGCTTTCCAGCTCACAGTGCCATCTGGTGGGGTTCATTCCAGTTCAGCGCCCTCGGTAATTAGCGCTGCCAACAGTACTCTTAACTTGATAAAGACTGGCTAAAAAGAATTGCTCGAGGTGCTGTGCCTCTCATTATCCTGTGTTGTCCTTCAAGATACCTAGCTATAATTGTAAATTCTGGTGATCCCACTGGTTTTCTTCAGAGGATTCCAAAGGAATGGCTGTCTCTGAAGCTGAAAGACTCACAGGCTTTTATTTAGAAAGAGACTATAGGATTTCTTCTTTGGAAATTTTCATACTCTTAATTGTCATCAACTAATATTCATGATCCACTTAAGTTTCCATAAGGGGAGACATTCTAAGGTGTTGTTCATGCTATTTGGGAAAATCTGTCTGAGAGTGCAACATAAAAATCAGTAGGTTGGAAATTTCTCTTTCCTGGGTGATTATTTCTTGTTCATTCAGCTTAATGTTTCCCATTTAGTAAATTCAGCATCTGTTGAATGGAACAAATAACCTAAAGCTCTGTTTGGCTCAACAGATAAGCAGATTGAAACTTGCAAAGAACATTAATTCTTTACTTACAGTTTGGATTTTCAGCTAGATGACATAATATCTTTAAAGTATTTACAGGTTGCTTGCTCATTTATCTTCTTTTTGTGGGTTTTTATCTCAGGATTTGAAAAGAGTTGTGATACTCTCTTATTTGATTAGCAGAATAGAATCAGTGGACTTCACTAGGAAGACGTCTGTTTATTCTCTGTGTTGGCAATATTTCATTCATCTTACTTTCAGTTATGCTTAGTACAGACATCAGGAACCCAGAAGAAGCAGGTGCTATAAACTTACCTACACTTAGTGCTTTGCCAAGGTAACCCTCAGGGCTCAGACCTTCTGAGAATATGACAAGACTGACAAAGTGCCACTTCCTTTTCTAATACCAGTTAACAGTTCAACATCTCTTTAGCAGACAGACTGGCTTTTACAAAACTTGATAGCCTAACAGCAGATGAGTTTTAAACAGCTCAGGTGAGATTTACTGCCTAAATCTCAGCGTTCCTGTCTCCTAAACTCTTTTCCTTATCCCCTTTGAGGGCCTCTTATCTGCTGCTATGAAACATAGAAATGTTTCTGTGTATTGGAACCGTAAAACCAGGTCATGGGTGAGAGAGAGATTATGGCAGGTATTTTTTCAGTTATCCAAGTTAAGGTGGGATGGATAAGCTAAAACCATAGCAAATGCCCAACTTTTAAAGCATTTAAAATGGTCAAAATTTCAAATTCAGGTTGGCCTTTTTATTTCGTCACTATTGGCTTGCAGGACACCCCAGTCAAGAATTCTTGGGGCATATATGTGCTTAATAAATTATCAAAACAAATCCCACCTCAGGGCTCTGCTTTTTTGTTCTTTTTTGTTTCTGAAAGCTTCTGTAGGAATAATTACTTACCTGTGGTCAAAGGGAATAGGCACTTGACCTATCATTATTGGGGCAGATGATTCTTAAATCAGTCCTTCACCTTTTACGACAAGGTGGCAGTCTGTCTCAGTCTACATATTTTTGTTTTACTTTCACTCTCAGCAATTTTTCAGAATTTGTACCTTATTATCATTCAGTGGGGGGGGAGGGGGGGGNGAATTTGTACCTTATTATCATTCAGGGGGGGGGGAGGGGGGGGGAAATTAGGAGCAATGTAATTAGAAAAGCCTGAGCCTTTCTATCACAGGACAGGTTATGATTTATCATGCGTTTCATGATCTATGAAAGTGTTTTTATGTACTTGGAGCCAGAGTCTGTCTGGTCTGGGACATTGTAGTTACCACTTACACAATACACTTTGCCACAATGCATGTTTTACATTCAGGTGCAGCTTAAAGTGGATTTTGTAGCATTTCTCTATATGCAGAATAAATATACCTTTCTGAGGGAAATGTTGCTTTTTCAGTTGTTGGAAAGTTTCAAGCAACCCCTGAGAAAAAATTCTATTTCCCTTTTTCTTACCCTCAGTTGCAGATACTGTTCCTGTGGAGACTTTGTCTGCTAAATTGAAAGTTTATAATATGCTTTCCACACTTAAATAAAACATGTGCATTGCAGCTCTGAAGCCAGGATTTGTTTGTTAGGCTTATTGGGTTTTTCCTGCTGTATTGTGAGGCAGTCTCAAATAACAAATGGTATTATTGTTATCAAATTCTGTTCTATGAAACAGGATTGCATGGGGATTTTCAGTCATACCAGAAGTATTTAAGCACCAAACGGATGTTTTAGTCATTTACAGTGGTAGGCATTGAGAGTAAATTCAAAGTTTAATAGTTTTTCTTCATTGCTGCCAGGGCATGCTGATTCATTCCTATGAATGAATGAGATTTACTCTCTGGTCCTCCTCTTCAGCAGAGCCACTCACCACCTCCATCAGTCCCCAGCAGTTACTGTGATGTGGGATAATTCCATCCCGGCTGCAGAATGCAGTGTTTATTTTTATTAATTCACATACAGTTCTTGTTGGCTTAGGCTTCCAGCACATTGAGGTCTCACTGTAATAGTGCTTTTTCCTTTTGCTGTATCTGGCCTTCCACCTGTTTGTTGTGATCCATGAACTCGCTTAAGACGTATTCAGTTTTATCATCCAGATTTTCCATAGAGAATATTACAGGGCTCTCAATTTGTCTTTCAGCCACTAACTGCAGTTTTTAGCTAGAGACCAGAAGATTCAGAAATCCTTGTCATCTTGCATTGGATGAGCAATCTAAATATGTCTCAGTCCAGCATAGAACGTTTGTCATTGGATGCCAGACTGTTTGAGAACTTCTGACAAAGAATAAGTCCCTGTCAGTGAGGACAGTTTAATCTGAAGCTTAAGCAGTGTCTGGAACATCTTTTGAAGTTACAGTAGTTGAGAAATGTAAAATCATGATGTAGATCTTCATTCATGCTCTTTTTGTACTGTGTAAAAATAAAGAATTGTAATTACTTTCTTGTATCAGTTTGTCTGAGGTTCCTTTAGGTTGTCAGTCTGTAAGTTTATGACTCATCCTCTTATACTTTTTCCTTAAGTGAATATAAAAAAGGAAATAGGGGCTTTGTACTCAAGAGAAGCTGTGAGACATGAACAGACCCTGCTCTTTCTGTAAGAAGTGCCTGCTTAGCACTGAATTGGAGATGAGTTTGGTCTTAGAAAGTTGAAGTTTGAATCTGATAATGTTTGTGCATCACGTACAGGTACATGAAGTGTGATTGTACAGCCGTACTTGTACAGGATGTGCTATACCTATGAATTTCTTCACAGTTATAAAGTCTTTTTTAAACAGTAACTGCAGTAGATATGTTTTATATTATTTCCTAACATCCTTCTTTGGAAACACTGAGCATTTTCAATTTCTCTTGACTGTAATACCTCTGAAAATGAGGCTGTCCAGATCTGTTACCTTATCTGAGAGTGTTAAGAAATAGCAACCATTTATAAAACAGCATCCAGTTTTAAATGGTGCTTAATGTATTTCTGTTCTAAAATTCTTTCAAGCATGTGAACTAAGAATATAGCTATTGATGCTTTACAAATGGCGCTTCATTGATTTTCAGGGATTTTTTTCAGCATTGTCTTCTGCTGATTTATAGGCAGTGATTAAATGTTGCAGCTTTTGTTCAGACTTTTTTTTTTAAGTACTTAAGAGATTAAGTTTTGCATTCTGTTGCAGCCAAATTTTATTTTACCATGGATTTTTACTGTAGAAATAGCTCAATCAGACCATATTTTAAACTAATCAATGGACAGTGTAACCCAACAATCCAGATTGCTGGCACAAGTGCCAAAGGTCAGAATCTGCTGAAGGTAGCGAAAGGTAAATTAATAATGCTGCTGTTGTAATTACAGCAGTACATTAAATATGGTAACTGATATGATTTACACAAGTAATCCCCTCCACTCAGTTAGTGGAGTTAGTTTGTTCCCTTCTGTCTCAAGAGTATTTAGTTCTTAATAGCTACTGATTCCTCTCCACATTTCTGACTTCCTGCAGGACAGTGGCATTTAAAAATAAAGTTAATGTTGTACCAGGGCATTGATACTTCTGGTGCAGTCTGTGATGTGGGAATTGGTGCTAGTATGTTGGATTGTATGTTTGGGATTCATGAGTAGGAAGTTATAATTAGAAGTATATAAATGCATATATCATGTAAATACCTAAATTCTTCTATTCAGTTTTTCTTTTATTGTGCATAAATAATTTTGAAAAGTATACCCATTATCAGTCTGCATGCTGCTCTGTTGTAGTCTGGTGACTCTCAGTGTTCTTCTGTTTGTAACAGACAACATCTTGTGCCAAAATTTAGTGCAAATATCCATTTCCCATTTTTCAAACCGATGGAAAGCTTGAGTAGCTGTTGTAAACACCACTTCTGAAAATCTGGAAATAAAAAAGTAATTCTTCCTGCACAATTTTATTGTCCTTTTTTATGCATTAAAAGGGAAGAAACATATTTTCACTCTCATTTCATTGCACACTGGATATTTGATAGAAATATTTCAGACAATAATTTATTTTTTTTCTAAATGCTATGAAATGAACATGCCTCTTTCCAAGTGTATTGGTTTTTTTGCCCAGAAGCAGGACTTGAAAAAGCCTCTGAGCTGGGAATTGT